>JANAVB010025399.1:17081723-17346784 GCA_029216955.1 Iris pallida | reverse complement strand
CGAAAGGTTCAGTTTTCACAAACTGGGTATCTACGGACAACTGTCGTCAAAAGAAGAAGTTATTATCTATCAAAGAAAGAAGCCAAGCCATGTCATGATCATTTCACGACTTTAAAGAAGCCTGCATATGCCTAAGTATATCTGGAGTCTGTAATCAGTCTTAGGAATAATTGTAAACATAAGAAATGGATGGAAAAATTGAAAGCTAGGGTAGAAAATAACCCAGGACAATCTTCGGACATCCTGACGGAAGATCCGGTGGATCTTCACGAAAATTCGACGAAAGATCCGAATGGACCCACAGAATACCTTCTGTGATCATTCGGATTATTCGATAGAAAACAACAAATTTTTGACAAATTTTTTGTTCTGTTACCGTTTGCATCGCAACGGTCGAATTTTGTCGAGATTGATCCCAACGGCTATATTATAGCCATTAGACTGTGCAGGCGGATGATCCGGCAGACTTCGCAGAAATTTGACAGATTTTCTGCTCACCTGCTGAAAGTTGCATTAAATATTCGTTCCAATGCTTTGGTTATAAATAGCCTTGAACCCCTTCATTCAAGGTTGATGCTTTGAGCCTAAATTTTTTTAAACCACCAAAGCCTATCCACAAGCAACTCTACAAAGTTTTTATTTGTCATCCAAAAATTGGTTAGAGTTATTGAGTTATAAAAGACAGATCTTCATCTTATTATAAGAAGATCAAAAACCTTCTTGTGAAAAGGTTGAAGTTGGAGAGTCTTCGGATAAAGCTCTCAGTTAAAGTTGGAGAGTCTTCAGATAAAAGCTCTCGGTTTGAATCGGAGAGGCCTTCAGATAAAAGATCTCGTGTAAGAAGTTGGTGAGCCTTCGGATAAAAATTCACATTGTACTATTTGCATAATAGTGTATTAAAGCTGGAGATAGTTTCGGGACTTTGAGTGCCCCTCGGAGGATACCAGGATGCATCAAGTATCGGTATTATTGTTGCTTCTTCTCTTGCACTATTAATTTTAGATTGCCTATTAGCAATAGTTTAGTGCTTGATTAGTTATCTTGACCCTATTTACCCCCTCTAGGGTGCTTACAGTTGTATCTCAACAAGTAACTTTACAGTTTGCGCATAAAAGAAGGAATCCAAATTTTACACCATTTGAACAGCTTCAATAAAGTGGTAAGCAATATTCTACGTCTTAATGTAAAGTTATATGAAAAGGACCAAGCTCTTTTACCCCTATATTCACTTCTAGAGAAATGTGTCATGTAAAACCTTTAGCGTAGGAAATAGCAAGCTTTATATGTTTGATGGTGCAGTGCATGTCACACCCGGTCCCGTAGGACCGATCGTCCTCGCTAAGGCGTGATGCCGCGTGAGCCTAGATTGTGCTCACGCAAGGCGGGTTCTATAACGGTCGATTATAGGCTGAGTGACGGGGTCGTCGCACAGAAGTCCCAAGGCAGAAACATTGAATAAGCCAGCAGAAAGTTAGAACAAACACAAGTCATGCAAATAGCTCTTTATTGATATTGAAACAAAGATTACATAGGTGGGCACGAGGCCAAGATTACAATCACTCAAGCTCACTCTTCTTACAATACAAGTCACTCTGCTCTTTCTCTTTTCTCAATACAATTTGATAATCCAGCGCATGCTTCAGATAGGCGATGTCCATACATTACTTCCCGTATAAGTCTAGACTCCATACGGCCACGTGCCTCGAAATGCCAAGGAACTCCATACCTCGACGCATCCAAGCGAGCTCCGCGCCAACGAGCTTATACCTGTTCCTGCACATAAAAATTGTATGGGTGTCAGTAGTCAACTGTACTGGTGGAGTGAGCTCCTCTCCCACCCATACAAAACCAACACATTCATTTACGTACTTTATGCAATATAACCCTTTATGATTGTCTATCTACTCTTATCTTAGGATCAGTTTTAGGACATATACTTTCGGCCTTTTGTGTCTCTAGAGCATCCCCGTGCCTTGTACCATCAACTTAGTTATACTTTGCTTCTAGACCCTTCTCGTGTCACAATATCAACTTATCAAGTCGTACTTGCCTTTCAGCCCATACTCAGAGATGCAACTGCGCGATAGTAACCAATTTCCATGTGTCCGTGCTACAAGTCCATTGTGCTAACATCGTGGTCATATCATGAGACCTATTTATGTGTCCATACTGAGACCGTGCCTCGCAACTCAGTGTGACTTAACCATATTGCCGACAACTTAATACTCGATGCCACATCTCATGTCGAAATGACTCAAATCTAACTTATGCAACTCTATGCCAACAACTTAATACTCGACGCCACATCTCATGTCGAAGCACGTGTCTGTGTTGTAGACAAATCTTAGGCCCAAATATTGTGTTCTTATCGTGCACACACTCAACTCGACTTATTGATACCGTGAACACTATAATCGACTCAATCTAAAGGCATGTACACGGATTGCCGCTATATGCCGACTCATCTATATGAAGGGTCACTGGCATCACAAGCAATACCCGGATATAGCTAGGTATAGGATGGCCCGGCCAAAGCAAGCAGCGAGCCCCAATGACCGTCCACCGAATACCTGGTTGCCTGCAGCATTAGCTATACTTGTTCCTCCTAGGCCGGAACGATCATGTGGCCCCAGGTTGTCGTTCCGAGGAAACAATCGCCCTTGTCGACAAGTTGTCCAAATGACCATGCAAGACTTGACTCTAACTAACGTTTTACACAGTCATTCTTCTAGTGTTACCATCTCTTCAAGACCAAGTTTAAGACTTCTAGCATTTGAGACCGCCTCGACGACCCATGGTCGCGAGTATTCTTCCATGTTGCCCTATCATTTTTACTCAACTCAGGAATGCCTAATTTGATAGCCATTTTTTCAAACTCAATTGAATCAACTGTAGCTCGTGCCTTAAAACAGTAAGTCCGTGATATCGTACCTTAAGCCAACTTATGTTCTGTGCGATACTACCGCCCAACTCATACTCCATATAACGAGCTTTGGAGCCGTAGGACTATGTGGTTATGCCCAGCTGTAGAACTCGTGGGACCGTGCTTGCTACTTCTCCGATAGCCTAACATAACTTTGTCTAACTTAATCTTGCAACAACTTGATGAACAAAAACTGCATCAAGCCTTGCATCGTGGGAACATGTCGTACACGCATTCGACTTTGAACAACCAAGTTCTTTGGGTGCCTAGACTTATGCCACAAGCCGTGTGATACAACTTAACCCGTGGGCGAGCAAAGGCTATGTCAGGCCATAGACGCTGGAATCGTGCATGCTTTATCAAGCATTTATGCGGGCAACTCTTATGACTTCGGCTAATTCATAGCTTTGTGGCAAAGACCAACTTTTCTTCTCCCAAGCCACGGAACAAAGGACCGAGTGTCATTTTGAAAGCCATCGTGTAACAATTCTAAGCCGACCGTGGGACCTTTCCATATTCTAACTCAGTTTGACCTGACTTGGGATTATTTCCTTAGCTATGTGGATTCGTCTCTTTTATTATCAAGCCTACTCGTGCATTGAGAACTTTCGTTTTATTAGTGTGAAGGCCAAGCTGAGGTAAGTTCACCGAAGCTACCCACCTGAGAGGAGTCATCTCAATCGAGCGGGACCTCGAGCAGGCCGTTGCATGGCTAAGTCCAAACGCCATCGGCATTTCGATTCCTCCGATTGACTGAGCGGGACGGAGCACTACATCATACACCACTCAGAAAAAATTTCATCCTCAAAACTAACTGAGTACTTACTCGTCGACTCATCACTTTATCCAACATTCAATAACTTTCGCACACACTACTCCTATGTGTTTCTTCAATCCGGAAACGATCGTACTACCCTCAATCTTTTTCTTGAAACCCTCGATACCCTTACATTCCTTTAGTCTCACTTTGAATTTAACGTATCACTTAGTTGGATCGTGCACATATTTCAGGCGTCCCTAAAATACATACATTTCAACCAAGCCTCGTGATAAAAAATTGTTATTTTCACTCGAGTCGGATCGTGCACATATTCGACCGTCCCTGATATATATATGCATTTCAGCTGAGGCTCATAAGTGGTATTCTCATACTCTTGAATCATTCCATTCATCAACACCAACATCCAAACTAATCAATCCTCAAGATCACTCGTACCAATACTAACTCTCACAACAAGGACGTCTCGCCTAACCGCTAGGCCATCTCTCCAGGCTAAAGTCAATTGTCAGTATTGGAATCACAGTTCCCAAACAATAATATCAACACTGACCCCATCCTAAGGTCAAACCAAAGTTGATAGTACAAGATTTTCTACCCAAGCTTGCATCACTCCGATTTCTAAACTTCGAGCATAGATTGTTCCTATTCGCATTCGCAACGTTTAGTCCAGGGGTCCGAGTCATTCAGCAAAGTCATCCTACTTTAAGTTTGCTCAACCAATTCTCTTGCATATCGCTATCGTACGCCCAAATTTATAATTCGCAAAGTCTATCTCTTCAAATATGTTTGATATAATCTACTTACCCATTCTTTCCAAGTCAAGCACGCTACAACACAATTTTTGCTAAACCATAATTCTTATTCCATATTCCTAAGTCGTTTATCACAATTCACGTATTCGATCATGAGGTCGTCTGACTTAACATTATGTCATGCCCCAATCTCACGCAAGTTGATTATCCACGGTGGGCATGAAATCATCATGCAATGCTCCCGCATGATAATCATTCTCATCAAAACGTAACTCTTATTTTAAGTCTAAACTAGTTCATTTTCGATACACAGATTGGATCTACTCAATCCTCAAAATTACTTAATCATCAATCACCAATCCGAACAATCCTCGAATTTAACTTCGCATCAAACCACAAGTCGAAGCAATCTAAATTGCCATGCCTTGATTTTCTGAGTTCGATCATTCCCCCGACATGAATCACCATGTCAGCGCTCACGTAGAACAATCACCCCCAATCTGACGTGACGCATGTACGAGGCTGGTGTTGTGCTCACGCAAGACAAGAACGTCAATATTGTGGACATCGTCGAAGCAATCAAGATACTTTCCTTTCATCCAAACATTCCTTTCAATCAAAATCCTCAAGCATAGCATCCATCGAAATAATAATATTTCTTACACGGTCATCACTCCTCGAATTAGAGTACCCTCGAGTTATCGCATATTGATCTTTGATACACCTCAATACCATTGATGATATGTGTAACCTGACGATCTTCATGTGTAACAAATTTCGAGTCGTGCGACTAATGCTACTGTCCGAACTGGATAATCTCCTCAATATTCAAGATCAAATTCGATCATTATCCTCTGAACTAGTACATGATCAATCTGTTCAAAACCCAAAACTATGTATGCACATCCATCTATCTTAAGTCATCGAGCAACATCTATCCCAATTCCTTATAGTCATTCTCAATATTCGAATCATTCCCATGCAAGCTATCATCAGATCATGCTAACTTTTTATATATGATTCATATCGATTTTCTCTATCAAGTCATTCGTTTGCTACACCTTAACTTTTCTTCGATTCAGTTTCACCTACTCAATCATTTTGTATTTCATACTTGCACAATCATAATCTCGTATGCGTCATCCCTAGTTTGTTCGAATCATCTTATCAAACTTCAAGACTACACTTTTACTTAATGATACTAAATCTAAGGCTTTGCGTACTCGTCGCTTGATAATAGACTCATCGGCACCCCGTAATCATCAATCGATCAACATCCCTGAGGCTATCCCATACACCACTCAGGGATAAAGTCATGACAAATCCTCAAAACTATCATTCGATTCACAATCGATTACTTCGAATCTTCGCTCGAATCATTCCTCAAATTTCAAGCACGCTCATCTATATCGCATCGACAATAACATTGTCGTATGGCATCCCTATTGCAACTACCCAACACTTTTATGAATCGAGTCTAACTCATTCTAGCCCGACGTAATTTTGGTGTATATGCCCAGCCCGACTTAGCCAACCGTGCTTTACACGAACCATCTTTTAGTTTTGTCAAAAACTATTCTCATACCATTTGCAAAATATATAGACTTATTATATGGATATCCCGTGGGACATTTGAGAGAGAGCGCACCAACGATATCGATTACGGAACATCAGAGTTTGCGGAACATCATCGAAGTTAAAGAATTCAATCGAAAGTCCAAGGACGTACAGCCGTGCTCTGATACAATTATGTCATGCCCGAGTCCCGTAGGACCGATCGTCCTCGCTAAGGCGTGATGCCACGTGAGCCTAGATTGCGCTCACGAAAGGCGGTTCCATAACGGTCGATTACAGGCTGAGCGACGGGATCGTCGCACAGAAGTCCCAAGGCAGAAATATTGAATAAGCCAGCAGAAAGTTAGAACAAACACAAGTCATACAAATAGCTCTTTATTGATATTGAAACAAAGATTACATAGGTGGGCACGAGGCCAAGATTATAATCACTCAAGCTCACTCTTCTCATAATACGAATCACTCTGATCTCTCTTTCTTCTCTCAATATAATTTGATAAGCCAATAGATGCTTCAGATAGGCGATGTCCATACATTATGTCCCGTATAAGTCCAGACTCTATGTGGATGCGTGCCTCAAAATACCAAGGAACTCCATGTCTCGACGTATCCAACGAGCTCCGTGCCAACGAGCTTCTACCTGTTCCTGCACATAAAAACTGTGTGGGTGTCAGTACTCAACTGTACTGGTGAAGTAAGATCCACGCCCACCAATACAAAACCAACACGTTCATTTACTTTATACAATATAACCCTTTATGATTGTCTATCTACTCTTATCTTAGGATCAGTTTTAGGACATACGTTCTTAGCCTATTTTTGTGTCTCTAGACCATCCCCGTGCCTTGTACCATCAACTTGTTGACCCAAACAGGATCACAGTCAACCAAATATTAACAAATTGACAATATGATACTTGTCATAATTCAATATAACACATCAAGACATAACCCAGTGCAAGACGGACATCGTCTCTCTCCGGCAGCGCACTCGTTTTCAGAGTCTGTACTATTTTACATTTATTGAGTCTAGCAAAATGTAAACTAAGTAGCACTGGATATTCTTGACTTAAACCTTATTCCCAAAACAAACCCAAAGCTCCACCAAGCCAAACTTAGCCCACAAAACCCATCTGAATATTCTGTCCTATGGAGACAGAGTTCGGGCCAAACTCTGCCTCCACACAGAGTTCGGGCCGAACTCTGTCCCATGATTTTTAGGACCCTAATTTTTAGGGTTTGTTGTATGCTAGTTGTCCAACGGCCAAATATTTGAATTCATGACACAGAATTCTGGCCGAATTCTGCCTATCCCTACTAGTATAAATAGGCCTTGAATTCTCTCTTTTTCAATTATCCAATTATCTTTTCTTCACTTCTCTATAAGCCTCATATAAGCCTTAACCTTCTCATCTACTAGCCACAAGCTTCCTAAGCCTAAAAGTGCTCAGTGCTATTCAGTTAGAAGTTTGTGCAAGAGTCAAGAAAGTTGCTTGGAAAATTCCAAGCTTCGCCACAGTGATCTTTGTAAGAAGTTGACGTGCTCTTCTGAAGAAAAGGCACGGGATGTAACTACTATTTCAAAAATAGTGGATTTAATCCTGAGCTAGAGTTCTCAGGCCTGGACTAGTCCTCCACGAGGGAAACCAGGTTAAAACGACTGTGTTTGCGTATGCTCTCTTGATCTTTTTTATTTCCGTATTAACTACTCTGATTATTTACTGTTGGTGAAAAGAGTTAGATTTTATTTGGCCATTATCATAGTAAACGCTATTCACCCCCCTCTAAAGTTGCCTATCTGTTCTTCAATTGGTATCAGAGCTCTGTTCTCTTAACAAGGACTAACATCCTAGAGCTGATTCTTGGCAACCACACAACCTATGTTTTCTAACCATGGTGAGGGACAGTCCACTCATAGGCCACCCCTATTTGATGGAACTAACTACACCTATTGGAAAACTAGGATCAGTTTCTATCTCAAGTCTCTAGACTTTGACCTGTGGACTATTGTCACCGATGGTTACAAAAAGCTCACCAGAATAGTTGTCGAGGGAGATCTCATCGAAAAACCCAACGACAAAAATTCTGACGAGGAAAAAAAGACAATTCTAGATGCTAGAGCTATTAATGCTCTTTTTTGTGCAATAGGCAGGAATAAATTTAACAGGGTCTCGACATGCACCACCTTGTATGAAGTATAGAAGCTTCTGGAAGTGACGCATGAAGGAACCACTCAAGTCAAGGAATCTAAGATTAGTCGTCTGACTCAAGAATACAAGGCATTCAAGATGAAGCCGAATGAGACGATCACTCAAATGTTCATACGGTTTCTTGACGTTATCAATCATTTGTCATCTCTTGGCAAATAATACTCCAATTATGAGAAGATCCACAAGTTACTTAGGGGGATACCGAAGATCTGGAACCCTAAGGTACCAAAAATTATAGATGACAATGATCTCACCAAAATGTCTATGGAAACTTTGATGGAAAAGTTGATGACCCATGAGCTCAACCTCAAAGACTTCGACGAACCTGCTCCAAAGGCAAAAGAGATTGCCCTAAAAGCTCATCGTCGAAGGGATGATCCTGAAGAGACTGACGACGACAATTTAGAAGGTGATGATCAAGCTCTTCTAATCCGCAACTTCAAGAAGTTTCTTCGGTTCAATCGCAGGAAGAAGGAACAACAAGAAGACGACAAGGAATAACCAACTTGCTACGGCTGCAAAAAGACTGGACATGTTCGAAAGGACTGTCCCTTTACAAAGAAAGGTAACAGATATGAGAAGCCCTACAAGAAGCCCTCTTCGCGAAAGTATGCCAACACTAGTATTTGGCACGAAAGCGAAGCCAGTGATTCTGAGAAAGAAGATGACTCTCCTCGAGACACTGCTAATGTCTTCCTAATGGCAACATCCGATAAGGTAACTGACGAAACTCTTGATGACTTTACATTTGATGAACTTGGCGATGCTTTTAATGACTTACTAAATGATCACAAGAAAGTCATTAGTAAATATAAGCATGCCAAGGAGAAAATCAAAGACTATGAAATAGAGATTCATAATCTTTCTTCTTTACTTGATAATGTTAGAGATACTCCACCCACGGAAGTCACTGATGAGGTATCCAAGCTTAAATTAAGCTTACATGATGCCGAAACACTTATTGAGAAGCAAACACGTGAGATCTCAGCACTCAACAAAGAGCTTGCTGAAGAAAAGAACAAACACAAGATCTCTATTGCTAAGATTGATGGTCTGAATGCTAAGTGCAACGAACTGAATGATGTCTCTAAGAAATTAGAGATCGGATTGGGAAAACAGGTTGCTCAACCTCAAACCCAATCTTACAGTCACAAAACACACATAAAACACCAGACCACTCATAATAGTAAAACTCGTCACCCATATGCAGCACGTAACCATGCTTATATGTACACGTACTCTCATGCAGCACGTAACCATACTTATATGTACACGATCTCACCAACACGTCATTCTCTCTAAACCCTAACCCTAGTTCTCTCAACCCTTGGATCTTTCACTCTCAAAATTCAAGCAACTTAGGTTTGGGGCTATCATCTTCCATATTCTCCTATTCTTTTGAGGTATACTCTCTTATTTTCTCCATGTCAAATTTCAAATTCTTATCATTATCAATGGCACCTAGGTTATTCAATAGGGGAAAGAGGGCTAGAACCGAGGGTGCTTCCTCATCGAACCCTCCTCCTCAAGATGTTCAACCTATTCATCCACTTTTTAATCCACCACCACCTCATGACCCTAACACATTCAATGAATAAATTTTTGTTTTATTGGAGGCTTCCAATGAATGGTTTAATAACTTTCATTCAACGAGTGTGTACGCGGGTCATCCTATCAATTTCACTATATTTTCTCGATATGACTCATTGTTCCATGACCTTTGTCTAGATGAGTTAGTATCAACATTATCTCTTATATATTTGAATGCTATCCAAATATTTTACTGCAATCTCACTTTTGACGACACATGAATCTATTCTCGTGTCGCCGGAATTGACATCACTTTTGATGATTTTGAACTTGCAAAATATCTCGAGATTCCGGAACCCAATTCCTGGGAGAAACTTGTCGATGCACGCAAGTTTCAATTTCCCGTTGGATCGTCCCTTGAGAGTTTCAAGGATGATTTGTGTACTCCCAATACTCGTCGCAAGTTACTTGCTAAATTTCTTAACCCACATTTCTATGAACTTTATCGTATCGTTTTCTCCACGATCTTGCCCAAAGCAGGATCGACTGATGAAGTTTCTTATTTTGAGATCTCTGCACTCTATCATCTTCACTTCCATGTCCTGTTTAACCTTCCGTATACTATGATGGACTGGATGATTAGTGCACAGAAGAGACCTCGATCATTGGTCTATGCCCTATATTTGCCAATGGTCTTTCGTGCGTTCAACGTTCCTCTTGATGACTGCCAGTTTCGTCCAGCCCCTGCCTATCTGTCTAAGGCAAGACAGCGTCTAGCAGCTGTTGAGTCTCCTGCTGAGTTTGAACATTCCGGGTCTGATGCTCAGGCTGATCCACCTGCTCTTGGGCAACCTGCGCCCGAGCCACCTGCTACTCTCGAGTCTATTCAGACCATGCTGCATGATCACTTCATATTGGAAGACGACCGTTGGACCTAGCTCGATTATTGTACCATTTTTTAGATGAGTGCCATCAGTAACTCATTACATGACATCCGGTACACCATGTCTCGGCATTCCACTATGCCCCTTCCTATGGAGCGGGATCCATCTTACGTCGGTTACCGTATCGACGACCCTTGGGTCATGCGATATCTGGATCCGGATGCAGCTTTTATGGATTGTCGTCGTTCTGATACTAATCCATCTGACACTACCGGACCATCTCGTGCTCCATGATGGATGTGGTTCCGTACCTACTGCTGATGATCTTCTTTAGTTTTATGCTTTATGGACTTATGCTTATGTAGTTTCATTTTCTTGTATGGGTACATTTTCAGTTTCTGTGGATCTTTAGATTTTATCTGCAGTTATTATATTATTTTTATTGTGTGCTTGCCAGTTAATCCTTTATACAGTCTTCTGTCTATCTGTGTTGTGTCCATTTTGATAAATGCCAAAAAGGGGGAGATCTATTTGATATTTATATCCCTATCATATTGTGTGATATCTGTGTTTTGGAGAAGATATTATATATCAGGATAAAGCACATTGGTTTAAGGGGAAGCTATGTTTATGGGGGAGCTATGATTACGGGGGAGCTACTGCATTCTATGCTTGTCTACCCCTTTCAACTTGTGTCCAGGTATGAACATTGAATATACAAATATCATTTTTGTCAATTATCAATATGGAGGAGATTGTTGACCCAAACTGGATCACAGTCAACCAAATATTGACAAATTGACAATATAATACTTGTCATAATTCAATATGACACATCAAGACAGAACTCAGTACAAGACGGACGTCGTCTCTCTCCTGCAGCGTACTCGTTTTCAGAGTCTGTACTATTTTACATTTATGGAGTCTAGCAAAATGTAAACTGAGTAGCACTGGGTATTCTTGGCTTAAACCTTATTCCCAAAACAAACCCAAAGCTCCACCAAGGCAAACTTAGCCCACAAAGCCCATCTAAATATTTTGTCCTATGGAGACAGAGTTCGGACCGAACTCTGCCTCCACACAGAGTTCGGGCCGAACTCTGTCCCCTGAGTTTCAGGACCCTAATTTTTAGGGTTTTCTGTATGCTAGTTGTCTAACAGCCAAAAATTTGAATTCATGATACAGAATTCTGGCTGAATTCTGCCTATCCCTACTAGTATAAATAGGCCTTATATTCTATCTTTTTCAATCATCCAATTATCTTTTTTTCTCTTCTCTATAAGCCTCATACAAGCCTTAACCTTCTCATCTACTAGCCACAAGCTTCCTAAGCCTAAAAGTGCTATGTACTATTCAGTTAAAAGTTTGTGCAAGAGACAAGAAAGTCGCTTAAAAAATTTTAAGCTTTGCCACAGCGATCTTTATAAGAAGTTGACGTGCTCTTCTGAAGAAAAAACATGGAGTGTAACTACTATTTCACAAATAGTAGATTTAATCCTGAGCTAAAGTTCTTAGGACTGGACTAATCCTCTACGAGAAAAACCAGGTTAAGACGACTGTGTTTGCGTATGCTCTCTTGATCTTTTTATTTTTGCATTTACTACTCTGATTATTTACTGTTGGTGAAAAGAGTTCGATTTTATTTGGCCATTATCATAGTAAACTCTATTCACCCCCTCTAGAGTTGCCTATCTGTTCTTCACAACTTACTTATACTTTGCCTCTAGACCCTTCTCGTGTCACAATGTCAACTTATCAAGTCGTGCTTGCCTTTCGGTCCATACTCGGAGATGCAACTACGCGATAGTACCCAATTTTCATGTGACCGTGCTACAAGTCCATTGTGCTAACATCGTGGTCATATCATGAGACCTATTTGTGTGTCCACATTGAGGTCGTGCCTCGTAACTCAGTGTGACTTAACCATATTGCCGCCGCACGGCCCTTGCTGTTTTAATCATCAACTGACTCGATTAAGATTTGTGAACTATGCGTCATATAACCAACTTTGCCCTTCGGTGCTTCCTGACTTTAACTCGAAATGACTCAAATTTAACTTATGCAACTCTATGCCAACAACTTAATACTCGATGCCACATCTCGTGCCGAAGCACGTGTCTACGTTGTAGCCAAATCTTAGGCCCAAATATTGTGTTCTGATCATACACACACTCAACTCGACTTATTGATACCCTGCACACTATACTCGACTCAATCCAAAGGCATGTATGCGGATTGCCACTATATGCTTACTCATCTATATGAAGGGTCACTAGCATCACAAGCCATACCCAGACATAGCTAGGTATAGGATGGCCCGGCCAAAGCAAGTAGCAAGCCCCAATGGTCGTCCATTGAATACCTGGTTGCCTGCAGCATTAGTTATACCTGTTCCTCCTAGGCCGAAACGATCTTGTGGCCTCAGGTTGTCGTTCTGAGGAAACAATTGCCCTTGTCAACAAGTTGTCCAAATGACTATGCAAGACTCGACTCTAACTAATGTCTTACACAGTCATTCTTCTAGTGTTACCATCTCTTCAAGACCAAGTTCAAGACTTCTAGCATTTGAGACCGCTTTGATGTCCCATGATCGTGAGTATTCTTTCATGTTGCCCTATCATTTTTACTCAACTCAGGAATGCCTTATTTGATAGCCCTTTTTCCAAATTCAATTGAATCAACCGTAGCTCGTGCCTTAAAACAATAAGTCGGTGACATCGTGCCTTAAGCCAACTTATGTTCTATGCGACACTACAGTCCAACTCATACTCCATATGACGAGCTTTGGGACCGTAGGACTATGTGGTTATACCCAACCGTAGAACTCGTGGGACCGTGCTTGCTACTACTCTGATAGCCTAACATAACTTTGTCTAACTTAATCGTGCAACAACTTGACGAGCAAAGACTGTGTCAAGCCTTGCATCATGGGAACGTGTCGTACACACGTTCAACTTTGAACAACCAAGTTCTTTGGGTGCCTAGACTTAAGCCACAAGCCGTGCGATACAACTTAACCCGTGGGGCGAGCAATGGCTATGCCAAGCCATAGACGCTAGAATCGTGCATGCTTTATCAAGCATTTATGCGGGCGACACTTATGACTTCGGCTAATTCATAGCTTTGTGGCGAAGACCATATTTTCTTCTTCCAAGCCACGGGACGAAGGACCGAGTGTCATTTTGAAAGCCATCGTACAATATTTTTAAGCCGACCGTGGGACCTTTCCATATTCTAACTCAGTTTGACCTGACTTGGGATTATTTCCTTAGCTATGTGGATTCGTCTCTTTTATTATCAAGCCTACTCGTGCATTGAAAACTTTCGTTTTATTAGTACGAAGGCCAAGCTGAGGCAAGTTCACCAAAGCTACCCACCTGAGCGAGGAGTCGCTTCGACCGAGCGGGACTTCGAGCAGGCCGTTGTATGGCTAAGTCCGAACGTCGTCGGCATTTTGATTCCTCCGATTGACTGAACGGGACGGGACACTACCGTGCAGACACTCGTAAACATTTAGGATGATAACTGAGAGTACAAAAGGCCAAAAGAGATCATACAAGAACGTAAGGGTGTTTCACTTAACAAAATGCCTAAAATTGGCTTTTGAAAGAAAACGAGAAAAAGTACAAAAGTACAAGTTGTTTCTGAGAAATATTGCTATAGAAGTATGATCTGAGAGCGATCACTTTGTTCCTTGGACGATACGATGATGATGAAGAGAACTGCTTGAAGAAGATGAACAATCGGAAGAACTAAGTCACCAGAAAGGTATCGACATAACGGCACTGATAGCACAGTCGAATGCTTTCCTGCTTTGCTTCACCCTGTTCTTGAGAAAAAGTTAAAGAAATGCTTCCGAGAAATATCACTCTGAAAGTATGAGTTTCTCAGAATCTTCTTCTCTGTATCTCTCTTGATATTTTCTTGTGTTAAAAATAAGTCTATTTATAGACTAGACCCTCTGTGCGTAAAAAATAACATAATTGGGCCTCTACGCAAGTAACTGTCACCCACGATTGAAAATAAACCTTTACGTGTGATGACACGTGTCCCATATAGAGTTGTGATCTCTACGCATGGTAACACGTGTCCTACAACTTCATTAATATAGGGAGAGCACGTACACACGTTCATCGATAAATCTGGCATGAAAGCCACGTATGCAGACCACGTCCTCACATGGCCAGAAAAGATTGGGCGTAAAAATAATCCAAAATAGACTTCCTGCGTAAAGTAGCAGACTGGGCGTAAAATAACCCAAAATAGACTTCCTACGTAAAGTGGCTGAAAAGTAGCCTTGAGCGTATAATTAGCTCAAATAAACTCTACGCACACGAAAGCCTTGAGCGTAAAGACTCAAATAGCTTTCATGCGTAAAGAAAGCGGTCTCTTGAGCATAAAGTAGCCCATCTGTACGCTAAACGACAAGTATTGGGTTTGGTACAAAAATTTTTTGGCTTCTGTGCAATGTTCTGTCAGAAAATTATACTGTCAGATCAATATCACGCACATTAAATGCAGTCTGACAGCCTGTCGCCCTCGCGTAAAGTTTGAGGATAGCTCTTGCGTAAAAGAGCTCGCGTAGAATTTGAATCTGACTCAATAGAGTCCTTTAATGAGCCTTGAGTAGAGTCTGACTTTGCGTAAAGTTCTCAACTTCTTTGACTTGGCCTATGAAGTTTATTTTATGCTTCTATAAGACCCCCTTCAAAGTTTTCAAATTTTTCTAAAATTTGAAATACTTTGAACAGAAGCGTAAAATCTGGGATATCCAACAGTCCGCGTAAAGTTCGAGATACCCAACAGTCCGCGTAAAGTTCGGGATACCCAACAGTCCGCGTAAAGTTCGGGATACCCAACAGTCAGCTTAGAAGCGTAATATTCGGGATATCCAACAGTGAGCATAATTTTTGGGAATTTGAACCGATTTTTAAAATTCTCTATAAATAGAGCTTTACGAGTAGAGAGAGAACTTTACACATATTTGCAATCTCTATCTTCTTTATTATCTTCTTCGAATATCTCAGTTCAAATCAATGGCCCCCAAGAGCAAAACCACCGCCGGTGTCAAGGACAAGAAGCCCGCCGCTGCTTCATCGAGGAGTGAGCGTACGGAAACCGCCGTCGCATCATCGGAGGCAACCCGAAGGACCAACCTGGCTGTGGCTCCGAATAAGAATCACCAAATACGCCCACGTTTATACGTGCCAGCGTAAAAATAACATACGCTCACGTCTGTACGTGCCAGCGTAAAATGTAAACAACAAAATACGCTCACGTCAATACGTGCCCGCGTAAAACATGTTAATCATTAAAATACGCCCACATTTATATGTGCCAGCATAAAATATGAATAACAAAATACGCTCACGTCTATACGTACCAGCATAAAATGTTAAGCATTAAATACGCCCACATCTATATGTGCCAGCGTAAAAATACGCAAGTCACCCACGTTCATATGTGTCAGCGTAAAAATGTTAAAAATACGCCCACATTCATAAGTGCCAGCGTAAATACACAAGTGATAAGACTTTGCTAAAAGTCCATCCTGAAAACAGAGAACTTTTGCACTTAAAAAATTTTAATCAACTTAACTTCTACGCGTAAGCGTAAAGTTTGCATAGTCAAGCCCTCTAATATTTTTATGCATAAAATTCATTTGTGTAAATATCTGTGTGAATAAGTTATCTACGTAAAATTTAAATTAGATTTTTTTTATTCTTCTTTTTCTTTTGGTTGTGGACTTGCAAATTCATCCTTTCGCAGAGGTATTCGGCTCACCAGCTAGTATTGTGGGCTTAAACTATTTGGAAAATCTGTCTCATGTTGAATTCCCATAAAGTGACAAGAAGTACCCTGAAGAGAGACAACAACTGATAGCTGCTCAGGGAGACAGAATGTTGTTGTCATTGATGAATGGAGAATTGCTAGTGTCGATAGATGGCCAGCAATTTTTGAAGCCTGCCTTCATGTTTGGGGATGCTATTGATTTCCAATCACAAACGAACCCCAAGAAGGAGGCTTGGGTGTTTAAGTTTGAAGAGAGGTCGATGTATCTCCCAGACATGGCAACGGATTATCCCCTATCTTCATTTGTTCACGCCACCCATCCAAGACAGATGCTATGGAACCTGACTCCCAGCATTCATGGTAGACCAGGCAGAATTATTTTCAAGAGGGATAGGGCCAACCAAATGGGCTACCATACTAGTACTCCCAGTGGTGGTATCATTCCTTTCGCCGGTCTACTGCCTGGATCCACACCAAGCGAAGATTCAGCTTTGATTCAACCAGTGCAGATCCCAATATTCATAAACAAGCTTATGAAGGCCTCAGTATTATATCCCCAGGCCAACCCTAGGCTGCCAGGGTGGATGACCCCTCATAATCAGAACTGGATTCAACTTAGTACTTGGATCATGAAGAACTTCAAAATAGAACTGCAAGCCATTGTACTATATGAAGCAGTAGCCTCCATGAGTCAAGGCATACCAATGAACAATAACCTGTTCTTGGCTTTAATGGAGTTATATATCAATTCAACAGGGACTTTTGCAACCCCAATAGGTGAAATAGGTTTTGTACTGCATGAGATGCAATTCGTCTCCAAGCTGCCAATGGGTGAAGCTCCATATGAAGAGTACGTTCCCTCCAACAGGGAACTAGCAGAGATCATGGAGAAAAATTCTCAGTTAGTTGAGGTATACCAAGAATTGATGTGCCATTACCTGACTTGCACCACTATATATGAAAGTGGATCACATTTGGCATACATCAATAAATGAACAACATATCTATTCTACCATAAGAATAGGATATCCAAGGATGACAAAGAGAAATTTTAAGATAACAAGTCTCAACCTATCAACCCTTGTTCAATCATCCCTGTTGATTCAATAAACACTTGGATGGTCACCTATAAGTCTCCGGATAAATATTTGGCCACCAAGGCTAGAGAATTCTCTGTTGGGACTGAAGCATTGAGCTTTCTGAGACATGGAAGTCGAAAGCTCTCAAAAGAAGCCTTGCTAGCGGGCTTCCTTTCCCTGTGGCTGCAAAGATGGGTCGTACCAGGGATTGGCACAGCCGACAAGATTCACCGAAATGTACTATGGCCAGCAGTACGTTTGGTATTCAAAGTCAGAATCAACCTGTTATCGATAATGGTATGCCGGATAAATACAGGTTTGCGAGCATTTGGTGACGAACTGATCAATAATGCTCCTCACCGAAAAGATTTCCCTAGGGTGGAGATGCCCTACACTTATTTGATGGGCTGGTTGTTGCATCACAACTACAGTTTGTTGCCACCAGACCCTGGAAATGATACGGAGGTATTCCTCCAGAAGTTTAATAAAGCCACGTGGACTGCAACTTTAGTGGCGGACACCCGGGCAACACTCAACTATTCCTATGGGTAAAACTTTTTCTGCACAAGACCACCAGTCCCGGCTGACTGTTTCGGCATACAATTTGAAGATATAGGTGAAGGGAGGACTTCATTACCTGCGCCAGTTTTTAAATGGCTAATGTGCATCAGACCCTCACATCTGATGTATAGGAATGAAGACAACTGTGCGTTCGAACCGTATCTACCCAGTCGGTTCGTTCGTCAGTTTGGATATGACCAACTTCATGTTGGTAATCCCTCCACCAGCTTCCACCATTATGGAAAATTAGTTGATGGTGCAAGGGCATGGAGGTACTTTAGCACTGTATGTACCGGTGCTAGATTCCGAGTATCAACTGCTACAAGTACAACTGAGCTACGAATGCTTCATACGTATGCTCATTTTTATGCATCCATTTGTTCCTTCGCGAATGACTACAACATGAAGGGGAGTCTTCGATGGGCCAAGGAAGGAAACGTCGAAGAACCAGTTAGGGTACCTTCGGACATACCCGATAATGTTGTTGTTCCAGATGAGTATCTGGAAGTGATCCCTACGGGAGTTGGGGAACCAACTGCAGGACCAATTATCATCACCAAAACCCGGAAGCGGAAATCAAGTGCAGCTGTTACCCTCCAGGAGAAGAAGAAGAAGAAGAAGAAGAAGAAGAAGAAGAAGAAGAAGAAAGTCACTGTTAAAGGGCCTTCCAGACAGAGAGCCGCTACTCCAGAGAGAGAAACTCCTGTCGAGGAGCCTCAAAATATTATATCTTCTTCAGCTCAACCTGGAGAAGGGTCTTCAACATCCCAGCCCGCAGCATCAACAAAAGTGGTAGGAGTCTTGTCTCCCGGACGCCTTAGCACTTTACTACAACTGACTTCGCCACAAAAGGCGAAAGCTGTTGAAGATACCGCCACGACTCATGTTAATGATCCGGAACTCATCCCCTCGGATGAACCGGCTCTTGATCTAGATGATGATGACTGGGATCAAGATTATGACTCACTCTTGGCACGTCCTGCACCTACTCCAGGTAAATATAAATTATAAAATCTATACAAAATTATGTATTATAATTTTGTATATTAACTTATTTTGCTTAATCTTTGTAGGTGTCATCGCAGCAGTAAAGCCTGTGGCTCCTCTTCCTCCTCAAGAAACTATTCAGACAGAGTCTGAAGGAGAGAGTTCTTCTTCAAAAGAAGATACTGCTCAAGAAGAATGTTCCCCATCCATGGAGGTACAACAAGAGCCTACAGTAGAGGCTCGGCAAGAATTGCCTTCTCTTACTGAAGAAAGAGAAGAAGAACCGGCTGCGGAAGTACCAGCTGTAGATGAAAAAACAGTTGTAGAAGAACCAACTGAAATACTCTCAGAACTTGAGGAGCCTGCAGCCAACGAAGGTGATGAAGATATTATCAACCCATCAACCGAAATTGGAGATGTAGTAATAACATCCTCAGTTGTTGCTACTGATCCGGCACATGTTCTTGAGAAGACAGTGTCTGAACCCGACACAATCACCATTCCTCCCGTAACAATCAACGCCACCGAAACTCAAGTAGTTTCAGCTCCAGGAACGGTTGGAGAAATCATTCATACACATGCTGAAGATATTGTCTCTGGAACTTCTGTAGATCAGTTAGCCTTGGTAGCAACGACAACTATGACTTCATCTCGGCCTGCTACCAAGGCAACAACAACATCTGCTCCCAATCTTCAAAAGAGGGATTTAGTAGATCTTGCTGCCACACCAAGCTCTAATGCAGAAATGAATCTTCTAGTTGAGATTCATACAGAAGCTTTCTACAAAACCTTGGAGGCTCTGATCAAGATGGTCCTGAAGAAGGGCCTAGATTATGAAAGCTTGAAGGCTGCGATTGCTCCCACCATTGGAAACGTTGTAATGTTCAATGACGCCGAGAGAGCAGCAGCGCTGGAGAAGGTGGTAGAAGGACTTGAACAGCATGTTAAAGAATATCTAAGGCTGTCAAGTGAGACCCTTGAAAGTCTCATCCAAACCGAGTATGATGCTTTATCTGTAGAATACATCACTCGGGAGACTATTTTTAAGGAATCTCTTCAAGAATACAGCCTCAAAGTCGCCAGAGAGAGAGATTTTTTGGCTTAAACTAAACCTCTGCTGGAGACACACAGAGCAGCCTATAAAACTTCAAATATGAGAATTCATCAACAGAATGATAGAATTCGTGAAGTTGAGGCAGAATTGGCTCGCTTGAAGGCGGAGAGAGAGCAGATGATTACAGCTCGAGACAAACATCTGGCGCAGAGCTCAATATTGGAGGAAAAAGTCTTTGGTGCTGAAGCTACCATCAAAACCCTTAATGAAGCCAATAATAAGATGATAGCTACTTTTGCCGAACTCTCTCATCTCTGTACTCCAGAAGCTCGACGATCTAGAGCTACTACAACCATATTGAGCTCTCGTGAGAAGCGTACGGCAGAGCTGCAGAAACTGCTTGAAGATATATCTACTCCACCTTAGAACATAAAGAATTTTTGTATTCTTCTTTTTATATCATGAATAAAGAATTTTGTATTCTAAAGTCTTTTCCATTCTGTAATATTTTAAAAATTGAATAAAATATTTGTATTATGACCCTATCATTTATTTTAAATTTAAATAATAGCTATGAGATAGAAAACACTTATCAGAGGTAATATAAACATGATAAGTCTTCTAAACTCAACAAAGTAGATTATATCTATCCAGAGGTAATGTGGACATGATAGATAATGAATCTTGTTTTCTTTTTAGAGATACAATACTATCAGAGGTAATATGAACGTGACAGATCGAAACAACTCAAAGAAAATAGTTTAATATCTATTCAGAGGCCATATGGACATGATAGATAAGAAAAGAAATAGACTTAATATCTATTCAGAGGTCATGAGAACATGATAAATAATAAATCTTTTTCTTTCTAAAATCAGCTGGTAAGACAGCAGATCAAAATTCTCTTTTAGGAGAACAAATAATCAGCTTAACCAAACCTTGGTAGCTGGGGAATAAAGAAGAAATTCAAACATAATATTTTTTCAAGAATTTACCATTAATTGGCATCATGAGCAAATCTCTATTAGGTTTAGACAACCTATAGGCACCATTAGAGAATACTGTCTTGACTACATAAGGACCTGAATTTGCCTTTGCTCTTATGAGTCATCACCATCGGTCTTCGGACAGCTAGAACTAGCTCACCGACTTTGAATACCCTCTATTTAACTTTACGATTGAAAGTTCGAGATATGCGGGCTTGATATAACTCGATGTGCTGTTGTGCTTGAAGACGCTTCTCGTCTAGACCTTCAAGTTCTTGAAGTCTCAACCGATCATTATTCTCTGTAGTTAGCTCATTAGTAATGGCTATTCTAAGAGATGGAATCTGGATTTCCAGTAGAAGAACAGTCTCACATCCGTAAACCAGTGAGAATGGTGTAAAACCAGTAGGAGTTCGGACTGTCGTTCGGTAATCCCATAAACATTCTCCAAGTTTCTCATTCCAATCACGTTTATTATAAAAGACAAACTTTTTGAGAAGTTTAATAATTGTCTTATTGAAAGCTTCGGCCAAACCATTAGTAGCTGGATTGTAAGCCGTAAAAGCTAAGTTCTGGATCCGATTCTTGTCACAGAATCGATAAAACGCCTGACTGGCAAATTATGATCCATTATCATGGATTATCCTTCGGGGAATCCCGAAATGGTAAATGATATGATGCTTGATGAAACTAACCACATTAGACGTTTTCACTTCAACAAGGGGAACTGCTTCCGCCCATTTAGAGAAATAATCCGTTATGGCTAAGATAAACCGATGCCCTTTAACATAAGGAGGATTAATCGGACCAATAATATTCATGCCCCAAGCTTCGAAAGGCCAAGAAGCTGCCATAGGATGTAAGAATTTAGAGGGTTGATGAATAAAATATGCATGAATCTGACATGCTTTACACCGTCTGGCATAATCTACAGCATCTGCTATCATGGAAGGCCAATAATATCCCATTCTTCGAATACGATCATGTAGTTTCAGACCCGGTTGATGAGCACCGCAGACACCATCATGAGATTCACGGAGTATTTGCTTAGCTTCACTCTCAGAGAGACAATGCAGCAAAAGTCCGTCAGAAGAACGACGATATAACATATGCAAAGAAAAATCATAGTAGAATCGAAATGATCATCTTTTGATTGATGCAGCTTCTTTTGGATCTTCGGGTAAAATCCCATGAACCGCATAATCAATAAATGGACTTCTCCAATCCCTTTGCTGAGAATTTGATTATGTAGTATAACTTTGTTCGATATGCAAATTATTCTTGACACAGAATAGATCTCTATCCAACAAAGTAATAGTATTTTGTCTTCTGATTGGAACAGCTAAGTCTGCAGCTAAACTAGCAAGAGCATCAGCTTCCAAATTTTGAGAACGTGGTACGAATTCAAAGAAGAATCCTTTGAATGAAAGGACCAATTCGATTACCACTTGATGATAAGGAATGAGGTCAGGATTCCTGACTTTATATGTCCCTCGAACCTGATTAACAATCAGTTGAGAGTCTCCATAAGCTTTTAGGAACTTAATGTCCAATTGTTTTGCTACTTAAAGACCAATTAGCAGAGCATTATATTCTACCACATTATTAGAACATGGTTCATTAAGAGAATAAGCATGGTATATGACCATTTTATCAGGAGAGACCAAGACGGTACCTACTCCGGAGACAATATTGCCTTTAGGTCCAACTCGTGATGCTCCATCAAAGTATAATTGCCAAATGTCATCCCTCAAAGTCATGTTGCAATCCACGACTTCATCTGGAATGTCCTCATATAGCTTAGAAGTTTCAGGTATAGGGTGAGCTGCTAAGAAATCAGCTAATGCTTGACCCTTCACTGATTTTTGAGGTACATAGACCATGTCATAAGGAATAAACAACATTGCCCAAGTAGCTAACCGGGAGTTAAGAAAACTCGGCTTCTTCATCAATACCCGAATAGGATTTATTCTGGAGTGACATGAATAGTTTGCCCTGACACATAATGTCATGTCTTTTGAACGACAAAAACCAAGGCCAGGCATTCTTTCTCCACGGAGTATACCTGTGTTCAGCTCCAACCATCATTCGGCTAAGATAATAAATTACCTGTTTATGACCCTTATCACTTTTCTGTGCAAGAAGAGCACTAAGAGAATGATCTAAGGCTCGAACATACAGCAAAAATGGTCTTCCAACTACTGGAGGTACCAGAACAGGTAGATTTGTAAGGTATTGCTTGATGTCATTGAATGCTTTTTGACATGCTTCATCCCAAACAAATGACACACCTTTATTTAATAGACGAGAGAAAGGTTGACATCTCCCAGAAAGATTAGATATAAATCTACTGATATAAGCAATGCGACCTTGAAAGCCACGGAGTTCTTTCAGATTACATGGAGGACGCATTTCAAGAATTACTTTGACCTTATCATGATCAACATGGATACCTTGAGAAGTAATGACAAATCCCAAAAACTTGCCACTGGAAATCCCTAAGAAAGACTTAGTGGGGTTCATCTTTAATTGATGTTGATGTATCAACTCAAATACTGTCTTCAAGTCTTGAATGTGATCATCTTTTAATCGACTTTTGACAGCAATATCATCCACATAACATTCAACTATTTTCTGCAGATGTTCTTGAAAGATATTGCTCATGGCCCGTTGATATGTAGCACCGACATTTTTCAGACCAAACGGCATAACCGTATAGCAATAAACTCCAAGGGATGCACGGAAAGCGGTATACTTTCATCTCCTGGATGCATCTTAATCTGGTTGTATCCTGAAAATTCGTCCATAAAAGACATGCGTTCAAAACCACATGTATTGTCTATCATGACATCGATAATCGGAAGTGGAAATTCGTCTTTTGGACAAGCAGCATTAAGATCTCGAAAATCTATACAAACTCGAACTTTTCTATTCTTTTTCATGACAGAAACAATGTTGGCAACCCAGTCTGGGTGTTGTTCTTCAAGAACAAAGCCACATGTGATCAGCTTTTTGACTTCTGCTTCAATTGCATCCATCATGTCTGGTCGAAAACGTCGTTGCTATTTTTTTACAGGTTTGGCATTAGAAAAAATATTGAGTTTATGAGTAGCTACTTTAGGATCCAGATCCGGCATATCCTCATAACTTCATGCAAAGATATCAATATATTCTTTAATCAGCTTTATCAACTCTTCTTTTTCATCTTTAGAAAGGTTTTTACTGATGAATATCGGCTTAGACGTAGTTTCGTCTCCAACGTCAATCTGGAAAATTTCATCTTCTATAGGTGGCTGTCGCTGTTCAAAATGAAGCTCCCATTGAGTGTCCATTTGTTGTGCCCAAGGTCATT
This sequence comes from Iris pallida, assembly GCA_029216955.1. NCBI lineage: Eukaryota > Viridiplantae > Streptophyta > Magnoliopsida > Asparagales > Iridaceae > Iris > Iris pallida. The sequence goes on along the minus strand of JANAVB010025399.1, from coordinate 17,322,318 downwards.
TTCAAATAGCTCAGATTCACCATCAGTTTGAACCATGTTGACTGAAAAGACGTACTCAGATTCAACATACTGGTTTCCTTCAGAATCTGAGGATTGTAAAGAACTGGAAGAAAATTTGTCTTCCATATCTTCCTTAAACATGTGGGATGTATCAGATTCAATGAACTGAATTTCTTCATAATCTGAGGATTGTGAAGAATTGGAAGGAAATTCTTCTTGTATATCTTTATTAAACATGTGGGATGGATCGTATCCCAACCCATGACGAGTTTTTTGGTAAAATAGATCACCATATAACGATAACCGTCTACCTTTGCCTTGATTGAGACCTAGAATAGTTTTTAAATCATATCTCATATTCTGGATAATCATAAGAGATTGTTGACTATATTTGTCAATTCTGATTTTTCCTTTCTTTCTCTATGAGATCATCTGTCTGATTAACATGAATATTTCTAGCCAAGCTAAACACAATTTGGTGCTTATTTTTCTTATTAGACGGGATCACAAGATAAGATTTTTCATGACGTCTATAAGTTACACAAGCTTGTGATGATGAGGCTACAGGTAGAAGATAAGGAGAAGATGTTAGGAACCTTTGAGCATAGGGTCCAACATCGATAAGAGGAGGAAAAGAATTTTCCTTATGATTAATATATAAGGTTTTCTCTGTATTTATGTCATCTTTATGTTGATGACTTTGATTATCAGCAGATAAAGTCATTCTTTCGATAAATTTGACAGCCATATACTCAAAAAGGAAATCTTTATTAATATAAGAAAGTACAGAATGAAATATTTACATCATTTACAGATTGACTATTACGCTTTGGATTGATCATTAACGGACCAGCATCCGTCTTCGGCGTAGACTTTCCAAGGTTGATGACCAATGGTTCTGGATCAATTGTACAAGAAGTACGTCCTTTAACCTTGATCATGAAAGGTTGAACTTGGCTCTTAACTGGAATTCTCACAGCTTCATCAGACGTAGCTTGAGTTCTTCCTTTGACTTTAATTACCAAAGGTTCACCACTGACAGGTTGGGATTGAATTCGACCTTTAACTTTAATCATCAAAGGTTAATCTTCTGAAGGATCTTCTAAGACAGATTGATCTTCTGCAGGCGACCGATCTTCAGTCATATCAGATATTTCCTTCATATGCTCATGTTTGTAGAGTATTGAATCAAAGAAATAGGCTTCAACACCCTTAAAAGGATTGATATCTGCGAATTCAGTCTTCACAATCCCTTGAGAATCCACATACTTAAAGAATTGGTGGAGAGTTGAAGGCACAAAATTATGCTCATGTATCCATGGTCTTCCAAGTAGGATGTTGTAAGATACATCTGAGTTGATAACATAAAAGGTCGCCATAGTTCGAAGATCACCTATTTGAATCTTCAGACGAATCTTCCCCAATGGTTTACTCTTTCCAGAGTTAAAACCAACTATTGTTGTACTAGTGTAAGTCAAATCACTAGCAGAAATCCTCAAGGTTGTAGCATACTCTGAAGAATAATGCTAATAAAAGATCCATGATCAATATAAATCCTGTCAATTTTAGTAGAATTAATATACCCTGTATAACACAGAGGCCTATTGTGTCTATTATGCTTCAACAGCATATCTTCTTGTGTGAAGATAATGTTAGAAATTGATTCCATCATACTATGACATTGGGGACACGACACTGGTATATTGTCAGGACTTTTGAGTTGAGCTAAGCATGAATTTGCCTGTAGCAAAGCTTCGCTCAAAGTTTCTCGACTTTCTTTAGAAAGACGAAGCAACTCAAAGATAGAAAGTCTAGCCGAAGTATTAGCTAATTGGGCTAGAATATCGAACTTGTAAGGTTTCATCACTACCCCTTGATTTGAAGCAGACTTCAATGGGACGTCAAAGCGTACTGTTTTCTGTTTCCCTTTTTCAACTGCTGATGGTTTAGAAGGTCTTGTCTCAGCAGGAATAGAAGATGACTGAGTTGGTAGCGTTTCAGTGACGTCATCTGCTTCTTTGGGAGTTCTCTCATAATCTTTGTGGTACTTTTTTCCAGATCTCGTACCAGCAAAAGTTTCTTCTTCAGACTCAGGAGAATAAAGTACCATATTGTAGTATTTAGTCTTCTTTCCCTTAGTCTTCTTCTTGTGAGGATTTTTATGAGGAGCCTCAAATCCCAATCCAATGGTAGATTTTTGACCTTGAATTTGTAAAGGAATTCACATTCCTTTATCATAGTTCAAGCCTTCCACTTTTTGAAAGTCATAGCCTATCTTTTTTATGAGATGGACTGATTGTTGACTGTACATATGAGTGGGTAGCGGACTCTCAACAAATGATCCAACAGAGGAAGAAGGAACAGAGACCTCTGTAGCCACATGACTAGGGGCTTTCGAGATAGGAAAAAAAATCCCTACATGAGCTTTCTCATAAGCAGTAAAAACTTGTTGTGCCCTGTATAAAGGGACACTATTCATTGCTAACCATTGCCGATGAGTAAGTTTGAGTTTGGTAGGAGGAGCCAAACTTGGAGGGCATATATTCAGACCCCTTAGTCTATCCTCCAAAGGAATGTCGTCCCAAAGATGATCCAAATCATCATGATCTGGAGTAACAATATGAGAAATTATATTGCAGGTTTTGACTTTTCGACCTTTCTTGGATTTTGAAGTTTTACTTTCATCTTCCATTTCCGGTACTAAATCAGGGTGTTACCCACATGATTTCACCATTTTTTAATGTGAGAGGCAATAATCCTTCATTTTTCTCTCTAGCTGGTAGGAGATTCACAATATTCATTGTCGCCTTTGGAATTGGGACAATTCCATCTGGAACTTATTGTGGAGGAAAACCTCCAAATTGAAGAGAAATCATATTAGTTGTGACTGTATGCTCATCATTGGTTAAAGCGATGGCATTAGCATTTATCAACTCTTGGATTTTCTTCATTAAAACATAGCAAGCTTTGGTAGGATGATTTATGTATCTATGATAGATACAATACTTGGGATTGTCAGTTAGATTCACCTCCTGAGGTTATTTTGGCTCTGGAATCTGGAGTTTACCATTCTTGACGAGATATTGAAATATTCCTGGGATATTACTGTCATCAAAAGAGTACTCTTCTTTTGGTTTGGAAGACTCCGAATTATTTGGCGTCATTTTGGGTTTTGAAAGATTCACCACTAGGGTTTTCTTCCCTTTTCTATTGCGATTGCCGGAATTGTTACCTGAAGAGGCTTTCTTTCCTTTGTCTTCTGAGGCAAAGATCATCCCATGTTCACGAGCCAATCTATCATTGGTCTCAGCTGAAACTGCTGCTATAATGAACGAGGCCCAATCTGTGAATTGAGAGCCTGTAAAGACAGCAATGGTTGGTCGCAGATTCATTTTGCATGTATAAATTAATGCTAAATCTGGCATATCAGGAGGCATTTTCAAAGTAGACTGTCGAAAACGTTCAATAAACGTCCGAGTATCTTCTTTCTCTTTCTATTTAATCTCTATTAAGGAGGACATATTCATGTCCATACCTCCTTCATAGAAACGAGAGAGAAATATTGCTTTGAATTCGTCAAACGACGATATGCAATTATCGGGCAGACTGCGATACCAGTCATATGCAGTGCCTGTCAAAAACCCAATAAAAACTCGAGTGAGAAGAGCATCATTCTTTTGCAGATGTACAGTCATAATATCAAAATAATTGATATATTAACTCGGAGAGGCCTTTCCATCAAATAACACCATAGATTGTGGCTTGAATTCTGAAGGAAAGGGTACATCATTCCAGTGAGGAGGATAAGGTTGCTTGATCCCTAACCTCTGGAGTTGATCTTTGTGCTTAAGAACCTCAAACTGTGCTTTTAACTCACGCACTGCTTGAATAGATTCACTAGTTTGAGGAAGCACATTTGACTGAATAGTGGCTGGATGTACCGTAATCCCCACCGGAGGTGGTACATCTTCTGGAATGAGAGGATCTGTAGATACGGAGTTTTGATTGATAGCAGGCTCTTGACTAAGATTATTCAAAGGTATGTCAATCCCTTGACTATCTTGAGTTTGCGCTGCTACATGCACCGGTATTACCACTGCCGGCTGAACAGTTTGCTGAGTTATTATTATTTGATACATATTTTGCATCATGGCAAGCATGTCCTTCAGTGATTGTTCCACTGCTGAGAGACATTGCTCTGTATTAGAAGTAGACGTCTCTGGTTCTTCTCCGATAACATAAGATTCAACCTTCCTTGAACATACAGAGGGATTGGTGTAGAGGTATGAATCAACGCTATCAATTTTTGACTCCAAAGACTGGGTACCCCCAGCTTCTGAATCTAAAGATTGCAACGATCTTTGACTTCTTGACCGAGTATGCTGATATACCCCTTCAAAAGTGTCAAGGAGTCGGTTGAACTGTTGTTGGCTTGGAGCCGGGACAAATTACGTCTTGGACGTCGTCCTCTATTGATATGAGATGCCATATTGACTGATGCATAGGACAACTCATGTTCTTGGTCATCAATTTGTTGCTGAGGCACATTGTAGCTTAATCGGTCAAAAACTGACCGTTTAGAAGCCGAACAGCAATATTTGATTACAATCTGGTGACACTCACAATGATAATTTTCTTGGGAGAGTATCACAGGAGATTTTCTGTTTTTACGCTTTTGTACAAGTAACTCGCGTAAATCAGAAGGAGTCGTCTTCTTTATTATATTTGGGATAGAGAAACGTTTAGTCCCTTCCGTATAAAGAAGATTACTGACTGCATTAGCAGAACCAAACTGTATATTTTTACGCGCCTGGAGTTGTGTGCGTAAATACTGAGATTTTTGTGCACAAAGAATTCTATCAGCATTACGCGTAATCTGAAGGTTTGGTACTTTGCGTAAAGCAGTATAAAAAGGTTGTTGGTGAAAAACTGAAGTTTTACCAGCAATAGAATTATTATTTTTACGCTGCATGGGTGTAGGCAAATTCACTTTAGATGCAAAAGTATCATTGTGAACTTTATCTACCATGTCACTGTAACACCCATATCTCAGAACACGTATTTTTGGTTAAGCCTGCATGTATCTTGGACCTGTATTTTATTTTCTCAGATTCTGGCCTGTAATTGTATTTTTGGCTTGACTTGTAGATTTTTGGTTTTTTTCGTAAAATGGGTTTTGACTTGGCTTGGTTTTATTTTGTGGAGTAGGATTGGTTTGGTTTGGTTTAAAATGCATTCGAGCACTTTAACCTACACTCCACCCTCAACACAACACAACCCACCCTCATTAAAACTCTACCTACTTTTCTCTCTCCTCCATAATTCTCTCATTTATTTCTCCATCTTCTTCTTCTTCCTTCCTCTACACAACACCAACACGCATAGGCAAGTACACCTTGCCACCACATGAGAACCACATTTTATTTGTTCATTAGCTAGATTAGGCCATGGTGATCAACATTAGTGCTTGACATTTTGTGATTTGGAGTCTCCATTGTTCTAGATCTAGGTTTTAACTATTTTCAGATTTACATGGTTTTGATCTATTTTGGTTGGATTTTTGTGGGTTTTGATGCTTCAATGTGGAAGAGAATTCAATTTTACTCAAGTTAGACCTTTAAAAATCTAGATTTGGTTTTGATTTGATAAAGATATGAAGATTTGAACTTTAGAGTTCTTGGAGAGTTCCTCTCGGCCTGGAATAGCAGACTGCAGCCTGCGCTCTTTAGCGCAGTGCTGGACTGCGCATCCTCCTCTCGGCCTGCGCTCTTTAGCGCAGCGCCGACCGCGCTGCTTGTCCCTTGGCGAACTGCGCTCAGCCCCATACGCCATCCATTCATGCGCAGTCTGTTCATGCGCAGCCTGCTCATGCACAGTCTGTTCCTGCGCCATCCACCCCTGCGCAGTTCAATCCTGCGCCATCTGACCCCTGCGCCAACCAGCTCAACGCGAGCCAACTTCTGCGCAGCTCACTCCTGCGCAGTTGGCCCCCTGGCGCACATGACTCCTGCGCAACCCGACCCCAGGGACCCTTGCACAATCTGTCCAATCATGGAGATTTGGTTTTATTTTTTCTTAAGCTTGGCTCTTCTATAACCCTGTATATTGATATTTTATTAGATATTTTACGTCCATTTTATATCCTTACGCCTTTTGTCATGGACTTGATTTTACTTAATATGTTTGGAATGACTATTGTACATGGCATGGTATGACAAGGAACTAGCATAACACGACAGTGACCCGTAGTGGTGCACTCCTGACAAGACCAACCTGACATGATAGTGGCCCGTCGTGGCATACTCCTGACAAGTACCCTGACATGATTTATCTTGCTGCTGTTGCGACGGCTAACTTGACTCGTATAATCAACTTGACACCGTGGGTGTTCCTGCTTGCTTGCTTGTGCAATCCACTTGTCTTGTCTTGCATCATGTCTAGGACGTGACTTCCTGGTTCCCACGGTCAGGGATTCATACTGAATATGGATTAGGCTAATGACTAGATCATACTATAGTTCATGGAGAATTTCCAGTCACAGGCAATCTCGTTATCTGGGCGCTCTTAATTGGACTTGTAGCTTGCCGACGAATAGAGCACATTTCCAGCGCACTGTCATGTGTTGCACCCTCTAAGTCACCTAAGGATATATCGTCTCTGGGGCGATGTACCCAACCATACTCTCAACCCGCGAAAGGATAACTGGATGGTCTGCAGGGCTTGGGACTAGGAAATTCTTATTGCATCTTGTTAGTAATTAGGCTTGTGACAACCCTAGTTAGTTAAAGTAGTAAGCCGTAGTAATTGCTTGGCCGCTTGTGAATGGATGATGTCTAGCCCTGTCTAAGTCTTGTCTAGTCCCTGTACCCTGGTACTCCTGAATATGATTGTTTTACTTGCTTTAACAATAAATGGATAGAGACAAGTGCTATTCAGGCGAAGGGTTACAACCCAGGTCCTTGTTTGGTTTACGGGTTGTAACCTGGCTCCCAGAATGGTTTCACTTTCCTAGTCGTTTATTGCCCTGATGTACTTGTACTTTCTTTCATTTTCTTATGTTCTGATATGCTGGCTTTTGTTCTTATTTCGTGGCCTCCTTTGTGGCACTTGCTCTTTCTGGGGTTTGACCCAGCTGGTTTTGTGTGGCCAGATTTCGGAGCAGCACCCGAGGATCTACCGAACCTCCAGCCCGATGGTGGCGACTAGAAGGAACCCGGGCTACGAGTGGGTTTTCTATTTTGTTTCGCTCACTCTATTGTAAAATTATTCTTTTGAGACGTTTAGCCGACGAGCACCTGTTAGCTCGATGCACTTTTACTTACTGTCTGCCTACGGGATGTAAACATGATTAACAAATCCTAGGGTTGATCATGTATGACTTAACTCATGCTAGTCCTAGCATTTTGTACGACTAGCTTCATGATCAGCTGATATATAATATTTGGGACGCCTTTTATTGTATATTTGGTGGTCAAACATCTTGTAATTATATTATTTGCTTGAGATTGAGACAGTAGGCTTGACCTTAAGAGACTGTTGGCTTGTAGTAAACCCTCATATCTAGACAGCCGTGACCGTATAGCGAGATGGACTTCATTTCAATATACGTAGCTGGCTATGTTCGCCCCCGCTCTCCAGTATTCTGGTTCTGGGGCGTGACATGGTTTAAGTGGTGGCCCATGCAGGTCTTGTCAATAAAGAAATGTGAGGGTTTACCGATAGGTGTCTCAATCATTATTCGTCCTTGATCTCCGTTCATATCCTCTGAATCCCTGAAAATCTTGACCTGATCACATGCTTGTATCGTTGATCTGTCCTGGTCCTTCCTTATTGTTTTCCCTGTATCGTCTTCTTCAGCGGTACTGTACCTGACCCCGCCGATCAGCTAGGTGGAGCACCTTCCGTGGACCAGCAGCAACCTGGAGATCAAGCCCAGCATTCCGGAGTTGCCTTCCGAGTTATACCTTCTGGAGGAGAGCCCCCAGTTCAGCCTGTTCAGCCTGCTGAACCGGATGATGGCACCTTGGTGGGACTCATCAGGACCTTGATAACTTCTCAAGATCGCAGAGGAGATGCCTTGCACTAGGCATTGTCAGATGCTTTGACCAGAGGCGGTCACCCAGGGAACAGCGCGGCCAACAGCTTCAAGCGCTTGAACCCTCCATTCTTCGACGGCAGAGAAGATGCGATTGCCGCAGACGCTTGGATTCAGGATACCGAGGTGGTTCTGGAAGCAGCTAGAACACCTGAGAATGAGAAGGTGGCCGTGGTACGGCTACAGTTGCTGGACTTAGCTCGCAGTTGGTGGGCAGCGCAAGCCATGGGGTTAGTGGCACCCATTGCTTGGGCGGTATTTAGAGAGAGATTCCAGATGAAGTATTTCGATGCTGTGGCTCGGTACGACCTGCAGACCATATTTACCAACTTGAAGTAAGGAGGCAGATCAGTCGATAGTTATGCATCTGAGTTTTCTAGACTCAGTAGGTTTGCCCCCACCTTGGTGGCGACCGAGTTTGATAGGGCCCAGCGGTTCCAGCAGGGGCTGCATTTAGAGATTTTGTTGGCAGTCGAGCAGTTCGAGCACCAGACGTTCGATGCAGTTTTGAGAGCGGCGAGGAGGCATGAGTACACCTCCCAGAGGATCGTGGATAGGACCGGAGGTAGGAAGCGGTCCCACAGTCAGATGCACCAATCATCAGCTCCAACCCCGACAGCTAGAAGTTTGACCATTGGAACCCCGAGGCGGGCGGCCTCAGTGACGTCGGTTCAGCATTCGACCCCGACGTACCCGCAGCAGCAGAAGCAGACTTCCACGATAGGATGTTCTCATTGCGGGAAGCCAGGCCATGTAGTGGCAGATTGTCGTAGGGTGCAAGGATTGTGCCTGGCTTGTGGAGCGGCAGATCACAAGATAGGAGCCTGCCCGAATAGGGGTAGTTCGTCCTCTTCTAACCTAACCAGTCCATCGGTTAGGGGACCAGCACCCATGCAGCAGCAGCAGTACCCGAGGCCCTTATTGCCTCAGGCCCAGGCATTCCAGCAGCAGTGTGCCCAGGCTCCAGTACAGAGCAGGCAGAGAGGTTTCCAGCAGAGGGGACCCGCAGCTAGAGGTCAGGCCATGATGATGGCTATGGAAGAAGAAGTTGCACCAGGTGAGGTAGTGGCAGGTACTATTCTCGTCAACTCCTTTCCAGCTTCAGTATTATTTGATTCTGGTGCATCGTATTCATTCATGTCTGCACGATTCGCGACACGGATAGGATTGGAGCCCGAGTCATTATCAGTAAGGCTCAATATACTTACTGGTAATGGTCTTGTGGGAGTAGATCGAGTGTTTTCCTCGTGTCGGATCGTAGTTAGCGGTAGAGAGTTCCCTGCTAGATTCATAGAATTTCCTATGGCAGACTATGATGTAGTCTTAGACATGGATTGGTTGAGGAACCAGTATGCTAGGATAGACTGCCATATTGGCAGAGTTGTTTTCAACATTCCAGGCGAGCCAGAGTTTTCATTTTCCAGAGGCGCAGTGGAGCCATCTTCTCGAGTATTGCGGATGGCAGTAGCAACAGTGCAGTTGCCCAGGATAGTTGAGGAGTTTCCAGATGTCTTCCCAGAGGAACTTCCAGGGATGCCGCCAGAGAGGAAGATCGAGTTCACTATAGACTTGATCTCCAGGACAGCACCAGTATCAAAGCGAGTCTACAGGATGGCGCCTTCAGAGTTGGAGATTTTGTACAAGATGATTGAAGAACTCAGGACCAAGGGATTCATTCGTACAAGTGGATCGCCTTGGGGAGCCCCGATGCTTCTTATGAAAAAGAAGGATGGTACGTCCAGGTTATGTGTAGATTATTGTACTTGAACTCAGTGACAATCAAGAACAGATACCCTCTCCCGAGGATAGATGACTTGTTTGATCAACTCAAAGGGGCTTCAGTGTTCTCGAAGATAGACTTGCGGTCAGGATACCACCAGATCAGAGTCAGAGAGCAGGACATCCCGAAGACAGCTTTTCGATCTAGGTATGGACATTGGGAGTTCCTTGTTATGCCCTTTTGAGCGACCAATGCACCTGTTGTATTCATGGACCTCATGAATCGTATTTTAATGCCCTACTTAGATCAGTTCGTGATCGTGTTCCTAGATGATATCCTGGTCTACAGCAAGAGCGAAGCAGAGCATGAGCAGCATCTCAGAGTTGTCCTTCAGACGCTTAGGGAGCACCAGTTGTACGCCAAGTTCAGTAAATACGAGTTCTGGCTCGATCGTATTTCGTACTTAGGTCACATCATTACTCGAGGAGGAGTGGAAGTAGATCCCCAGAAGATTGTGGCTATCGAGACTTGGCCAGCACCTAGTTCAGTGGCAGAGGTTCGCAGCTTCCTTGGATTGGCCGGCTACTACCGGCGATTTGTTTCAGATTTTGTAAGGATTTCAGCGCCGATGACCCAGTTGACTCGTAAGGATGTGCCGTTTGTTTGGATAGCAGAGTGTCAGGAATTATTCAAGAAGTTAAAGCGAGGTTTGATAACGGCTCCCATTCTCACACTTCCAGATGGGACCGGAGGATTCACAGTTTATTGCGATGCTTCAGGCAGAGGATTAGGATGTGTCTCGATGCAGCAGGGGAAGGTAATATCTTATGCATCACGCCAACTTTGTGATCATGAGAAGAATTACCCGACCCACGACTTGGAGCTGGCAGCAGTAGTGTTTGCACTTAAGTTGTGGAGGCACTACTTATATCGGGATAGAGTGGAGATATTTACTGATCACAACAGCCTGAAGTATGTTTTCACCCAGAAGGACCTTAATATGCGGCAGAGAAGATGGCTTGAGCTATTGGTGGATTACGATATAGATTTGCAGTATCACCCAGGGAAGGCCAATGTTGTAGCAGATGCGTTGAGCCGGAGAGCCGGAGTTTATTTCCTAACGGCGCAACCAGAGATATTGGCAGATTTTTAGAAGATGGGAATTGAAGTGGTTCTTTCTACCAACGTGGCGTTGATGGCCAGCCTACAAGTTCAGTCCAGCATAGTTGAGAGGATCCGGATGGCGCAGTCTACAGATTCCAAGCTTCAGCGGCTCAGAACAGAGTGTGAGGCAGGAAGAAGGCCAGAGTTGTGCATTCATGAAGATGGTACACTTCGACACGGCTTTCATCTTTATGTACCCAGTGGAGATATCAGACAGAAAGTTATGGCAGAAGGTCACAGTTCGCAGTATTATATTCATTTCGGTGGCACGAAGATGTACCGTGATATCCGTCAGCACTTCTGGTGGAATGGCATGAAGAGGGAGATAGCCCGGTTTGTCTCTCGGTGTTTGGTTTGCCAGCAGGTTAAAGCTGAACATCAGAGGCCCGCTGGACTTCTTCAGCCCTTGCCGATTTCAGAATGGAAGTGGGAGCATGTGACCATGGATTTTGTGACTGGATTGCCTAGATCCCCAGCTGGTAGAGATGCTATTTGGGTTATAGTTGACAGGCTCACGAAGGTGGCTCATTTTCTCCCATTCAGAGTTGGGCAGTCTACGACTCAGCTAGCAGAGATGTACCTCAGGCAGATTGTCAGGCTTCACGATGTGCCCGTCAGTATCACCTTGGACCGAGATTCAAGGTTTACATCGCACTTTTGGCATAGCTTGTAAGAGAGTTTGGGAACTCGTCTCCAGTTCAGTTCGGCATATCATCCGCAGACAGATGGCCAGTCGGAGCGCACAATCCAGACTCTTGAAGACATGCTGAGATCTTGTACGCTCGACTTCGGGGGTTCGTGGGAAGATCACCTGCATCTTGTGGAATTCTCGTACAATAATAGTTTCCAGGCCAGTATCCAGATGGCTCCGTTCGAGGCTCTATATGGTAGGAAGTGCAGATTCCCGCTAGCATGGGATGATGTCGGAGAGAGACAGATGCTTGGTCCAGAGATGATTGCCCAGACAGTTGAAGTGGTCAGAAGGATCAGAGATCGTCTTCGAGTTGCCCAAGGTCGCCAGCGGCATTGGGCCGATGCTCATCGACGTCCCTTGGAGTTTGCTATCGGCGACCATGTATTCCTTAGGATCTTGCCTAACCGCGGCGTCATTCGCTTTGGCGTGCGGGGAAAGCTTCGTCCTAGGTATATAGGGCCATTCGATATCCTGGAGCGAGTAGGAGATGTATCCTATCGTCTTGCTCTTCCGTCGTCGCTAAGTGAGATGCATGATGTATTCCATGTGTCCCAATTGCGACGGTACGTCCCGGACCCGAGCCACATCCTAGACCATTCGGAACTGGTTGTTGGTACCAACCTTTCGTATAAGGAGAGGCCCATGTCTATATTGGACCGGAGAGAGAAGATACTCAAGAACAAGACTATTAGTTTAGTCCGTGTTGCTTAGGGTCATCACTCTCTAGGTGAGTCAACGTAGTAGCATGAGGATGATATCCGATCGCGATATCCCTACCTGTTTGACTCATAAGGTATAATGTATTCCTTATGCCTTATGCCTTCCGTCCTTGCTTGCATGCATGATTGTTTGATTGACTGCTTAGTATACCTTGCATGTGAATAGTATAACTTGTCCTTGTCTTTCTAGCCCCTTGATTAAATTCCGAGGACGGAATTCTTTTAAGGTGGGTAGAGTTGTAACACCCATATCTCAGAACACGTATTTTTGGTTAAGCCTGCATGTATCTTGGACCTGTATTTTATTTTCTCAGATTCTGGCATGTAATTGTATTTTTGGCTCGACTTGCAGATTTTTGGTTTTTTTGTAAAATGGGTTTTGACTTGGCTTGGTTTTATTTTGTGGAGTAGGATTGGTTTGGTTTGGTTTAAAATGCATTGGAGCACTTTAACCTACACTCCACCCTCAACACAATACAACCCACCCTCATTAAAACTCCACCTACTTTTCTCTCTCCTCCATAATTCTCTCATTAATTTCTCCATCTTCTTCTTCTTCCTTCCTCTACACAACACCAACACCCATAGGCAAGTGCACCTTGCCACCACATGAGAACCACATTTTATTTGTTCATTAGCTAGATTAGGCCATGGTGATCAACATTAGTGCTTGATATTTTATGATTTGGAGTCTCTATTGTTCTAGATCTAGGTTTTAACTATTTTTGGATTTACATGGTTTTGATCTATTTTGGTTGGATTTTTGTGGGTTTTGAGGCTTCCATGTGGAAGAAAATTCAATTTTACTCAAGTTAGACCTTTAAAAATCTAGATTTGGTTTTGATTTGATAAAGATATGAAGATTTGAACTTTGGAGTTCTTGGAGAGTTCCTCTCGGCCTGGAGTAGCAGACTGCAGCCTGCGCTCTTTAGCGCAGTGCTGGACTGCGCATCCTCCTCTCGGCCTGCGCTCTTTAGCGCAGCACCGACCGCGCTGCTTGCCCCTTGGCGAACTGCGCTCAGCCCCATGCGCCATTCATTCATGCGCAGTCTACTCATGCGTAGCCTGCTCATGCGCAGTCTGTTCCTGTGCCATCCACCCCTTCGCAGTTGGCTCCCGCGCAATCTAACCCCGCTCACTTGGAACCTGCGCACTCCACTCCTGCGCAGTTCAACCCTGCGCCATCTGACCCCTGCGCCAACCAGCTCAGCGCGAGCCGACTTCTGCACCGCTCACTCCTGCGCAGTTGGCCCCCTGGCGCACTTGACTCCTGCGCAACCCGACCCCAGGGACCCTTGCGCAATCTGTCCAATCATGGAGATTTGGTTTTATTTTTTCTTAAGGTTGGCTCTTCTATAGTCCTGTATATTGATATTTTATTAGATATTTTACGTCCATTTTATATCCTTACGCCTTTTGTCATGGACTTGATTTTACTTAATATGTTTGGAATGACTATTGTACATGGCATGGTATGACAAGGAAGTAGCAAATCACGACAGTGACCCGTAGTGGTGCACTCCTGGCATGATAGTGGCCCGTCGTGGCGCACTCCTGACAAGTACCCTGACATGATTTATCTTGATGATGTTGCGACGGCTAACTTGACTCGTATAATCAACTTGACACCGTGGGTGTTCCTGCTTGCTTGCTTGTGCAATCCACTTATCTTGTCTTGCATCATGTCTAGGACGTGACTCCCTGGTTCCCACGGTCAAGGATTCATACTGAATATGGATTAGGCTAATGACTAGATCATACTATAGTTCATGGAGAATTTTTGGTCACAGGCAATCTCGTTATCTGGGCGCTCTTAATTGGACTTGTAGCTTGCCGACGAGTAGAGCACATTTCCAGCGCACTGTCATGTGTTGCACCCTCTAAGTCACCTAAGGGTATATCGTCTCCGAGGCGATGTACCCAACCATACTCTCAACCCGCAGAAGGATAACTGGATGGTCTGCAGGGCTTGGGACTGGGAAATTCTCATTGCATCTTGTTAGTAATTAGGCTTGTGACAACCCTAGTTAGTTAAAGTAGTAAGCCATAGTAATTGCTTGGCCGCTTGTGAATGGATGATGTCTAGCCCTGTCTAAGTCTTGTCTAGTCCCTGTACCCTGGTACTCCTGAATATGATTGTTTTACTTGCTTTAACAATAAATGGATAGAGACAAGTGCTATTCAGGCGAAGGGTTACAACCCCGGTCCTTGTTTGGTTTACGGGTTGTAACCTGGCTCCCAGAATGGTTCCACTTCCCTAGTCGTTTATTGCCCTGATGTACTTGTACTTTCTTTCATTTTCTTATGTTCTGATATGCTGGCTTTTGTTCTTATTTCATGGCCTCCTTTGTGGCACTTGCTCTTTCTAGGGTTTGACCCAGCTGGTTTTGTGTGGCCAGATTTTGGAGCAGCACCCGAGGATCTACCGAACCTCCAGCCCGATGGTGGCGACTAGAAGGAACCCGGGCTACGAGTGGATTTTCTATTTTGTTTTGCTCACTCTATTGTAAAATTATTCTTTTGAGGCATTTAGCCGACGAGCACCTGTTAGCTCGATGCACTTTTACTTACTGTCTGCCTACGGGCTGTAAACATGATTAACAAATCCTAGGGTTGATCATGTATGACTTAACTCATGCTAGTCCTAGCATTTTGTACGACTAGCTTCATGATCAGCTGATATGTAATATTTGGGACGCCTTTTATTGTATATTTGGTGGTCAAACATCTTGTAATTATATTATTTGCTTGAGATTGAGACAGTAGGCTTGACCTTAAGAGACTGTTGGCTTGTAGTAAACCCTCATATCTAGACAGCCGTGACCGTATAGCGAGATGGACTTCATTTCAATATACGTAGCTGTCTATGTTCGCCCCCGCTCTCCAGTATTCTGGTTCTGGGGCGTGACAGTCACCGACAGGAGATTTACCTTTACGCGTAGAGCGCAAAACAAGAACATCTGTCACGTCACAGACGGGAGATTTACCCTTACGCGTAGAGCGCAAGACTTGAGTGTCTACCACGTCACAGACGGGAGACTGATTTTTACGCAAAAAGCGCAAGACTTGGGTGTCTACCACGTCATAGACGGGAGACTGATTTTTATACGCGGGGCACAACACTGAAGTAGAGACTACCTCGTCACAGACGGAAGCTCCAACAACATGAGTGGGAAAAATTCATTTGCCTTCAGAGACAGCAGGGATATCAGAGGATGCTTTGGACTTAGAAATCCAAACTTTCTGTACCTTTCATAATTTTTGAACATTGGAGCAGCGAGTACTACCCCCAGTTCGAAGCATTTCTTCGTAAGCAGTCTGGTCAAATTGAACAACCAGAGTCTTCTTTGTCGATCCGACCGACACATCATCATATTGAGCAATTGCTTTCTCGTCGGAGGAGAAAGTCGTCCCCAGCAGAATCGCCATTTTGTTTCACTTAACAAAATGCCTAAAATTGGCTTTTGAAAGAAAATGAGAAAAAGTATAAAAGTAGAAGTTGTTTCTGGGAAATATTGCTATGGAAGTCTGATCTAAGAGTGATCACATTGTTCCTTGGATGATACGATGATGATGAAGAGAACTGCTTGAAGAAGATGAACAATCGGAAGAACTAAGTCACCAGAAAGGTATCGACACAACGGCACTGATGGCACAGTCGAATGCTTTCCTGCTTTGCTTCACACTGTTCTTGAGAAAAAGTTGAAAAAAATGCTTCTGGAAAATATCACTCTGAAAGTATGAGTTTTCTCAGAATCTCCTTCTCTATATCTCTCTTAATATTTTCTTGTGTTAAAAATAAATCTATTTATAGACTAGACCCTCTGTGCGTAAAAAATAACATAATTGGGTCTCTACGCAAGTATCTGTCACCCACGATTGAAAATCAACCTTTACGTGTGATGACACGTATCCCATATAGAGTTGTGATCTCTACGCATGGTGACATGTGTCCCACAACTTCAATAATATGAGAAGAGCACGTACACACTGTAACGCCCCAGAACCAGAATACTGGAGAGCGGGGGCGTACATAGCCAGCTACGTATATTGAAGTGCAACCCACCTCGTTATACGGTCATGGCTGTCTAGATACATGAGGGTTTAACTACAATCCAACAGTCTCCTATGGTCGTGAACAAGCCTATTGTCTCAATCACAAGCAAGTAGTAACAGTCACAAGATATTAGAACATCAATATACAATAGTAAGGCGTCCCATACATTACATATTGGATGATCATGAAGCTAGTCATTCAAAATGTCAAGACTAGCAAGAGTTCAGTCATACATGATCAACCCTAGGATCTGTCAATCATATTACAGCCAATAGGCAGACAGTAAGTAAAGGTGCAATACGAGCTAACACGTGCTCGTCGGCTAAACGCCTCAAAAGAATAATTTTACAATAAAGTGGAAGGATAAAAGAAACCCACTCGTTGCCAGGGTTACGCCTGGTGGTCCCCATCTGGCTGGATGGTAGGTAGATCCACTGGAGCTGTTCCAATATCTGGCCATACAAAACCAGCTGGGTCAGACCCCAGAAAGAGCAAGTGCCACAAAGGAGGCTTCACTTAGGAACTAAAACCAGCATATCACAATGGAATATTAAAGATAATAAATAAAGAACTGATAATAATAGAGATAACAACAGTAAACTGAGTACGAGAAAACCATTCAAGTAGCCAGGTCACAACCCTTAAACCAAATAAGGACCGGGGTTGCAGCCTTTCACCTGAATAGAAACCTGTCTCAAATACTATTGGTACAGTATAGACAATAAATGAAGAGATGGCACAGAACTGCTCCGGGAGCCAGGTTACAACCCTTAAACCAAACAAGGACCGGGGTTGTAACCCTTCGCCTGAACGGAACTGGACCCCTTATCTTTATTATTAAGGCCAGTATTAATAATCATGGTATTGAGGTAAGGTAAAACATGACGAACATGGCATAGGGTTGCAATAAGAAAATAAACGAAGAGAGGACACAGAACTGCTCCGGGAGCCAGGTTACAACCCTTAAACCAAACAAGGACCGGGGTTGTAACCCTTCGCCTGAACAGAACTGGACCCCCGATCGTTATTGTTAAGGCAAGCATCAATAATCATGTCATGTCACAATCTTGCACAGGATCAGGATAAGACTAAGCTGGAATAAACTCCATCCAATCAATCACGGCCAATCAAGAGTACGGGTTGATACTTTAACTAATTAGGGTTGTCACAGGCCTAGTTACTAGCAAGATGCAATGAGATTATCCCAACAGCCACAAGCCCTGCAGACCATCCGGTTATCCAGGTCGAATGTCCGTTTATGAAGAATGCAACACGTGACTGTGTGCTGGAAATGTATCCTACTCGTCGGTAGGCTACAAGTCCACTGAATGCGCCCAGATAATGGGATTGCCTGTAGCTGGGAATCTCTTCATGACTACTGAATCATTCTAGTTAATTAGCCTTAGTCAATTTCAGTAGGTACCCCTGACCGTGGTACTCAGGGATCCCCATCCTAGACATGATGCAAGACAGTACCAGTTTATTTGTACAAACACAATTGCCCACGGTGTCCAGGTTTTTTATACTTGTCATGTCAGGCTAGCTGTCGTAACAGCATGTCGAGATATATCATGTTAGTTTGCTTGCCAAGAGTGCGCCACAGCGGGCCATTATCGTGTTCTATTCTTACCTTATCATGAATGAGAGAAACTTGCATAAAATAACTAGTGACATATTCTTGAAGCCAAGGAAATGATCTACAACTTTCATGTTTGAGTTTTTTAAGATTCTAGCTACAAAATAACTTAAACAGGCAAAAACAGTGAAATATAGCAATTCCGGCGCATGGGATTCCTGCACAATCGGCGCGTGGGATTCCTGTACAATCGGCGCGTGGGATTCCTGTACCATCGGCGCGTGGGATTCCTGCACCATTGGTGCATGGGATTCCTACACCATTGGCACGTGGGATTCCTGCACAATCAGCGCGTGGGATTCCTGCACCATTGGCGCGTGGGATTCCTGCACCATTGGCGCGTGGGATTCCTGCACAATCGACGCGTGGGATTTCTGCACCATTGGCGCATGGAAAACTCACATTGCGTCTTCAGTACATGCGCGTAGGGAACCTATGCGCATAATACGCTCGGAGTTAAGGGATGCATTGCCGGGACTTCACAGCGCATGGCCTCTCGGGCGCATGTGGGTCATCGTCCCCAAACAGCAAGTTCAGCCATAAAAGTTCCGAAAACTTGCTATGGCCATAACTTCCTCATCCGAAGTCGAAATCAAGCGAAACAAACGCCAAAATCGCATGAAATTGAATTCTCCACAACATAGAACCATTAGTTTTTGAAAATAACCAAGTTTTAGAGATCAAAACTAAGAAAACCGAAAAGTTATAAACTTAGATCTACAAGAATCCATCCATCAAATCCAAAAATGTCAAGTTTTAAAGAGGCTTAGAATCAAGTAAGGAAGAGAATGGAACAATAGAACTTGAGATCCATCATGAAGCAAGTTTACACTTGCCTAAGCTCTCTCTCTCTCTCTCTCCCTCCTGGTGGTTGAAGAAGTAATGGTGGAGAAGAAGAAGTAAATGAAGAGAGAGAATGAGGGAATGGGTTAATAAATGGTGATGGTGGTGGTAGGTAGGGGTTCTCCCCTTGGTTCATGAGGAACCAATAAACAACCAAAGCAGAACCAAGCCAACCCAAACAAGCCGAACCAAGCTAGGAGACATAAAATACGAGTCAAGATACGTATACGTATTCCAAATGCGTAACGAACCACGGTCATTACAACTCTACCCACCTTAAAAGAATTCCATACTCGGAATTTAATTAAGAGGCCAGAGGGACAAGAACAAGCTATACTATTCACAGGCAAGCTATACTAATCAAGCAATCAAGTAATTATTCATGCAAGCAAGGAATCGAAGGCATGAGGCATAAGAAAGATATTATACCTCATGAGTCAAACAGGTCGGGATATCGCGATCGGATATCATCCTCACGCTCCCACGTTAACTCACCCAAAGAGTGATGACCCCAAGCAACTCGGACTAACTTGATAGTCTTGTTCTTGAGTGTCTTCTCTCTTCGGTCCAATATAGACACGGGCCTCTCCTCATACGAAAGGTTGGTACCAACAACCAATTCCGAATGATCCAGGATGTGGCTCGGGTCCGGGATATACCGTCGCAGTTGGGATATATGGAACATATTATGCACCTCACGTAGCGACGGCGGAAGAGCGAGACGATAGGATACATCTCCTACTCGCTCCAGAATATCGAACGGTCCTATATACCTAGGACTAAGCTTTCCCCGTATGTCGAAATGAATGACGCCACGGTTAGGCAAAATCCTCAGGAATACATGATCGCCGACAGAAAACTCAAGAGGGCGCCGATGAGAATCGGCCCAATGACGCTAGCGATCTTGGGCAACTCGAAGATGATCTCTGACTCTCCTGACCACTTCAACGGTCTGAGCAATCATTTTCGGACCGAGCATCGGTCTCTCGTCGACATTGTCCCATGCTAGCGGGGATCGGCACTTCCTACCATAGAGTGCCTCGAACGGTGCCATCTGGATACTGGCCTGGAAACTGTTGTTGTACGAGAACTCCACCAGGTGCAGGTGATCTTCCCATGATCCACCGAAGTCAAGCGTACAAGATCTCAACATGTCTTCAAGAGTCTGGATTGTGCGTTCTGACTGGCCATCAGTCTGCGGATGATAAGCGGAGCTGAACTGGAGGAGCTGAACTGGAGGCGAGTTCCCAAACTCTCTTGCAGGTTATGCCAAAAGTGCGACATAAATCTGGAATCTCTGTCCGAGGTGATACTGACTGGTACACCGTGAAGTCTGACGATCTACCTGAGGTACATCTCTGCTAGATGAGCCGTCGACTGACCAACTCTGAACGGGAGAAAATGAGCCACCTTCGTGAGCCTGTCTATAATAACCCAAATAGCATCTCTGCCAGCCGGGGATCTAGGTAATCCAGTCACGAAATCCATGGTTATATGCTCCCACTTTCATTCTGGAATCGGCAAGGGCTGAAGAAGTCCAGCTGGCCTCTGATGTTCAGCTTTAATTTGTTGGCAAACCAAACATCGAGAGACAAATCGGGCTATCTCCCTCTTCATACCATTCCACCAAAAGTGCTGACGGATATCACGGTACATCTTTGTGCCACCGAGATGAATCGAATACTGAGAACTGTGAGCTTCGGTCATGACTTCCTGTCTGATATCTCCACTGGGTACACAAAGACGCTTACCATATCGAAGTGTACCGTCTTCATGAATGCATAATTCTGGTCTTTGCCCTGCTACACATTCTGTCCTAAGCCGCTGAAGCTTAGAATCTGATGACTGTGCCATCCGGATCCTCTGGACTATAGTGGACTGAACTTGCATGCTAGCCATCAATACCACACTGGAAGGGAGGACAACTTCTATACCCATCTTCTGAAGATCGGCTAACAGCTCTGGTTGCGCTGTTAGGAAATAAACTCCGGCTCTCCTGCTCAATGCATCTGCAACAACGTTGGCCTTCCCTGGGTGATACTGCAAGTTGACATCATAATCTACAAGTAGCTCTAGCCACCTTCTCTGACGCATGTTAAGATCCTTCTGAGTGAAAAAAAACTTCAGGCTCTTGTAGTCAGTGAAAATCTCTACCCTATTTTCGTACAAGTAGTGCCTCCACAACTTAAGTACAAACACTACCGCTGCCAGTTCCAAGTCGTGGGTCGGGTAATTCCTCTCATGATCACGAAGTTGACGTGACGCATAAGCTATTACCTTCCCATGCTGCATCAGAACGCATCCTAAGCCTCTGCCTGAAGCATCATAATACACCGAGAATCCTCTGGTTCCATCTAGAAGCGTGAGAATAGGAGCCGTCATCAAGCCTCGCTTCAACCTCTTAAAAAAATCCTGGCACTCTGCTGTCCAAGCAAACTGCAAATCCTTGCGGTTCAACTGGGTCAATGGCGCTGAAATCCGAGCAAAGTCTAAAACAAATCGCCGGTAGTAGCCGGCCAATCCAAGAAAACTGCAAATTTTTGCCACTATGTTGGGCACTGGCCATGTCTCAATGGCCACAATCTTCTGGGGATCCACTTCCACTCCTCCTCTGGTGATGATATGACCCAAGTACGAAATGCGATCGAGCCAGAACTCGCATTTACTGAACTTGGCATACAACTGGTGCTCTCTGAGAATCTGAAAAATAACTCTGAGATGCTGTTCATGCTCCGCCTCACTTTTGCTGTAGACCAGGATATCGTCTAAGAACACAATCACAAACTGATCCAAATAAGGTATGAAGATACGATTCATGAGGTCCATGAATACAGCCGGCGTATTGGTTGCTCCAAATGGCATCACAAGGAACTCCCAATGTCCATACCTAGATCTGAAAGCAGTCTTCGGGATGTCCTGCTCTCTGGCTCTGATTTGATGATATCCTGAGCGCAAGTCGATCTTCGAAAACACTTCTACCCTCCTTGAGTTGATCAAATAAGTCATCTATCCTCGGGAGAGGGTATCTGTTCTTGATTGTCACTGAGTTCAAGGTATGATAATCTACACATAACCTGGACGTACCATCCTTCTTTTTCACAAGAAGCATCGGGGCTCCCCAAGGCGATCCACTAGCACGAATGAATCCCTTGGTTCTGAGTTCTTCAATCATCTTGTATAATATCTCTAATTCTGACGGCGCCATCCTGTAGACTCCCTCTGACACTGGAGCTGTTCCGGGAATCAAGTCGATGGTAAACTCGATCTCTCGCTCTGGCGGCATCCCTGGAAGCTCTTCTGGGAAAACATCTGGAAATGCTTCAACTATCCGAGGTAACTGCACTGCTGCTACTGCCATCCGTAACACTGGAGGAGAAGGTTCAACTTTGCCTCGGGAAAAGGAAAACTCTGGCTCGTCTGGAATGCTAAAAACAACCCTGCCGATATGGCAGTCTATCCTAGCATACTGGTCCCTCAACCAATCCATCCCTAAGACCATATCATAATCGGCCATCGAAAACTCTATTAATCTAGCGGGGAGCTCTCTACCGCTAACTACGATCCGACACGAGGAAAACACTCTATCTACTCCCACAAGTCCATTACCAGTAAGTATATTGAGCCTCACTGATAACGACTCAGGCTCCAGTCCTATCCGTGTCCCGAATCGTGCAGACATAAATGAATGCGAGGCACCAGAATCAAATAATACTGAAGCTGGAAAGGTATTGACGAGAATAGTACCTCCACTACCCCACCTGGTGCTATTCCTTCTTCTCCCATGGTCAAAGCCAGCACTTGACCATGCCCTCTAGGTGCGGGTCCCCTCTGCTGAAAATTCCTCTGCCTGCTCTGGATCAGGGCTTGGGCTTGGGCATACTGCTGCGGTCTCTGCTGCTGGAATGCCTGGGCCTGCATCGGCAATGGCCTCGGAAACGTGTACTGCAGCTGCTGCTGCTGCTGGACTGGTGCTGGTCCTCTAACTGAAGGACTAGAGAAAGCTGATGATGAACTCCCCCTGTTCGGACAGTTCTCAACCCTGTGGTCCGGGGTACCACAAACTAAGCACAAACCCTGTGCTCTGCGACACTCTGATACCACATGCCCTGGCTTTCCGTAATGTGAACATCCCACTGCGGAAGACTGCTTCTGCTTCTGCTGTTGAGGGTGCGTCGGGGTGGAATGCTGAACCGACGTCACTGAGGCCGCCCTCCTCGGAGCTCCAATGGTCAAATCCTGGCTACCGGGGCTGGTGCTGATGACTGATTCATCTGGCTATGGGATCGCTTCCGACCTTCGGTCCTATCCACGATCCTCTGGAAGGTATATTCATGCCTCCGGGCTGCCCTCAGTACTGCATCAAATGTCTGATGCTCAAACTGCTCCACCGCCAACAAAATCCCTAGGTGGAGCCCCTGCTGGAACTGCTGGGCTCTATCGAACTCGGTCGCCACCAAGGTGGAAGCAAACCAACTAAGCCTGGAGAACTCGGCCGCATATCTATCGACCGTCCTGTCCATCTGCTTCAGATTGGTGAACCTCGTCTGTAGATCATACCGAGCTCCAGCATCAAAATACTTGGTCTGGAATCTCTCTCTGAATACTGCCCAAGCAATGGGTGCCACTAATCCAACGGCCTGCGCCGCCCACCAGCTGCGGGCAAGATCCAATAGCTACAGGCGCACCACGGCCACCTTCTTGTTCTCTGGGGTCCTGGCTGCTTCTAGAATCACCTCTGTGTCCTGAAGCCATGCATTTGCAGTGATCGCATCTTCACTGCCGTCGAAGAAGGGAGGGTTCAAGCGCTTGAAGCTGTTGGCCACGCTATTACCCACCGATGACCTCCTCTGGTCAAAGCGTCTGCCACCGCCTGGTGCAAGGCATCTCCTCGACGATCGTGGGAGGCTAATAGTGACCTGATGAGACCTACCAAAGTGCCATCATCAGGCTCTGTAGGCTGGACGGGCTGAACTGGTGGCTCTCCTCCAGTAGGCATGACTCTGGAGGCTACTTCTGAATGCTGGGCTTGATCTCCGGGTTGTTGCTGGTCCACGGGAGGTGCTCCGTCTTGCTGATCGGCAGGTCCAGGAACAATGCCGCTGAAGAAGACTGTCACGACCCGCACCCACTGTGAGGGTACGAGTACGTAACCGCCCAGCCTACGCCGCAGTGTCGGCGGTAGAACGTTGTTCTAAGTCTCTAACTAACCATCAACTCATGCAGTATATAAGTACTCATCATGATCAACTCCAAACGGAGGACAAGTATAAGATAAGGTGTATCTCAATCACAGTCTAAGCACGATAAGATAACACAGAATTGTAACTAAGAATTGAAGACAAAACTAATACTGAAATAATAATAACATCTGAATAATCTCAAATACATCTCAAGTCTCAATTCTATACAACAAGCTCTAAGAAAAGTAAATGCAAGTCTACTAGACTAAATCCCGATCACTCCTGAGTGTCGGGGCCATAGGTAGCTAAGCCATCTCCTCAGTAAAATGTAGGGCATGTGTCCTCAGGGCAATCATCTGTAAAATTTTCAACAGGTCCAGTCAGGACAGGAACGAGCACAATCTCATCTAGAAAATCCAAGTAAATGACAGAGAACTATAAAGCAGTTATAGGCAGTTGTATTGATGAAAATGGCAGTTTATATTCAGGTGATGGTAAGAAGATAGATAAAGTGCAAAGAAAGTAAATACTAAACAAGAGAAATCATAGCAATAAAGACTGTAAAAATAGAACTAGCTGAACCAGGGTAGTATGATATAAAGTCCAGACAAAATGTAGACCAGTGTAACTCCAATGTAAGTCCAGTACAGGATGAATCTCATACAAGATGAATCCAGCAAGGGACGATACCAGTCATAGTGATCAATGATTCCAGGGTGAGTCCAGCCTATACTCTAGCAGTGTGTTTTAAAATACCGAGATCGACATGTAAATGGCTATGGGTAAATCCGGCACATCACACACCTGGCCGGGTGTGAGATGGCTATCATTCCAGTAGATTCCAGTAGGGGTGATTCCAGTAATGGGGTATGTCTACATGTCTTACTCTAGTATTTCCCCTCCCAGCAAGTGAATCCAGAATTTCGACACAATGATTCAAGATGAGTCCAGCCAAGTACAATGATACCAGTAAATGATTCCGGGGTGATTCCAGTAAATGATTCCAGTAATAGAAGCCGAAAATGATGATACCAGTAATAGAGGCCAGAAAATGTGTCGTATACATGAATCCAGAAATAACAGTACGTGTTTGTAACAGAGAATCACATACAGCTAACTAGAACTGAAATACAGTAATTGACAAATAAATGAGAGAACTATCAGAGAATGTACTCGCCTGATACTCTGAAAAGAGTAGTGTAATGTCAGATGTCTACACCAGTCACAATATCCTAAATAGAGCAGTACAGGTTATAATGTGTTTAAAAATAAGATAAATGAAGTCTACGATGCAATCTACATAAATTCTAGGCCAATCTAGGTCAAGGTCAACTCTAAGTCAACCAAGAAGTCAACCTAGGTCTAGCAAGTCTAATCTAGGTCAATCTTAGTCTGACTAGGTTTAACTAGTCTAATCTAGCTAGTATACACTATACACTAGTCTATAGGACTCTACACATGTGTATATTTCATATACACAAGACCACACAAGGCTACCATAGACTATGTACCTAGGTTATAGGCCATGGGTCAAGTCATGATCAAAATAAATCATTTAGCCATAAGTCATTTCATGAAACCATGACTTAATGCACTAAATCAAATCCCCTCATTCTAAAATTAGTTTCTAATGACTAAATGTAGGTTACCCTAAGTTAGACTAGGGTCACCATGGCTAGGGTTAGCTTCTAGGCAAGCTCACTAGGTCTCAACAAGTCAAGTCAACCTAGAAATTCACCAATTCAACAAATCACCAAATAATCAAATAAGTCAAAATGACCAAAATATCCCTAGGCTAAAAATGATAATTAAATCATGCTAATGACATGGTTAGGCTCTAGGCCATGCAGTCTCTCAGGTTTCACTAGCAGCACATCAAAATCACAAGTCATGACTTAAACCAGTTTTAAATAGTTTAAAAATTACTAAAAATTACCAAGAATCAAAATGTGAAATAAATTCAATGAATAATAATTATAATTACAAAATTTCAAAAATACCCTCATCTGGAAAACTGGGTGTTACAAAGACGACATAGGTAATAATAAGGAAGGACCAGGACAGATCACGATACAAGCATGTGATCAGGTCAAGATTACAGGGATTCAGAAGATACGAGCAGAGATCAAGGGCGAGTACTGATTGAGACTCTATTCGGTAAACCCTCACATATCTTGATTTACAAGACCTGCATGGGCCCACCACTTAAACCATGTAACGCCCCAGACCAGAATACTGGAGAGCGGGCGTACATAGCCAGCTACGTATTTAAAGTGCAACCCACCTCGTTATACGTCACGGTTGTCTAGATACATGAGGGTTTAACTACAATCCAACATTCTCCTATGGTCTGAACAAGTATTTGTCTCAATCACAAGCAAGTATAACAGTCACAAGATATTAGAACATCAATATACAATAGTAAGGCGTCCCATACATTACATATTGGATGATCATGAAGCTAGTCATACAAAATGTCAAGACTAGCAAGAGTTCAGTCATACATGATCAACCCTAGGATCTGTCAACCATGTTACAGCCCGTAGGCAGACAGTAAGTAAAGGTGCAATACGAGCTAACACGTGCTCGTCGGCTAAACGCCTCAAAAGATAATTTTACAATAAAGTGGGAGGAAAAAAAACCCACTCGTTGCTAGGGTTACGCCTGGTGGTCACCATCTGGCTGGATGGTAGTAGATCCTCTGGAGCTGTTCCGATATCTGGCCATACAAACCAGCTGGGACAGACCCTAGAAAGAGCAAGTGCCACAAGGAGGCTTCACTTAGGAACTAAAACCAGCATATCACAATGGAATATAAAGATAATAATAAAAAACTGAAATAATAGAGATAACAACCGTAAACTGAGTACGAGGAAACCATTCAAGTAGCCAGGTCACAACCCTTAAACCAAACAAGGACCGGGGTTGCAGCCCCTTCACCTGAATAGAAACCCGTCCAAATACTATGGTACAGTATAGACAATAAACGAAGAGAGGACACAGAACGCTCCGGGATGTCACGACCCGCACCCAGTGAGGGTACGAGAGCGTAACAACGCCCAGCCTACGCCGCAGTGTTGGCGGTAGAATGCTGTTCTAGGTCATGAACTATACTAACATAATATGAATACTCTCCATAAGGAGGCCAACCAGAGGTACAACTCAATCACAATCTAGAGATAGAATGGTACGATAAAATAGATAAGAATCATCAACTGAGGTACAACAGAAATGAAATACAAGTCTTATCATCTCTAAAGATACAACTCTGAAAGCAACGACAACAGCTAACATGAAAAGAAACAGTCTAAGCTATCTATACTATGCAAGGGTATCATCCTCAGCAGCTGCCTGAACCTCCCCAGGGGTCCAAGTCGCGAGTGTCATCTAGGCAAGCTCCAAAGTAAGGGTGCAGGGTTCCTCATCATCCTCTGTAAAATTTTCAACAGGTCCAGTCAGGACGGGAGCGAGCACAGTACACTCAACAGTTCATAGCAGGTTAGAAAATATAATCATGCAGCAAATAAGATATAGATACTGAAGGAAATGTATATAAACAGAAAGAGAACTGTAATAGAAATATCTACTATAAGTAGAGAGCTACCAGTGACTAGTGATTTAGAGTACAAAGTTGACATGTGAACGGCTTGATTTGCACATGGCTATACTAAAGAGGCGTACATGGCTATTCTACTTTGGAATTGTTCACATGGCTATTATACTCCCCCGTACCCCCAATTAATACACAAGGATCCAACCAGGTTATGTTATGATTCCATGTAACAGCCCCGAAGGGTGGTAGCCCCGAAGGGTGGTACATAGTAGTCCCATAAATGGGGATTCTGGGAAACCTAATAAATAGGATAAGGATTCAAAGAAGACTCTGTGATCATAAGAGTATATGTCACAAGTGATCAAAGAACCAAAGAAGCATAGTGATACGCCATGTAAGTGAAACGCACAGAACATAGAGTACCCGATGCTCCCTGATGGAATAACATCTCAAGGAGGGATCCATATTGTACTAATCCGTGTGACCAACGTGACAGTATCAAGTAAAGTAATTTAATGCAGAAAAATAAATCTAAGCAGGATATGAAATGATCAGAGAATGTACTCGCCTCGTATCTGAATGTCTGAAGTAAATGTACTGTCCGAGATGAGATACCTGACTCCTAGTTAGAGCAACACAAGTCAAGATGTATACAGGGGATGATAAATGTAATCTATAATGCATCTGCATGCTGTCTAGGTCAAACTAGGCTAAAGTCGACACTTGGTCAACTCTAGTCAACCACACTAGTCAAACTAGGTCAAGTCCTAGCCCAACAAGTCTAACAAGTCTCACTAGTCCTAACCAAGCCTAGTCTAGTAATCACACACACCATCACAAGTCATAGAGAACACATATTACATATATATGCATGTTGACATTACATTCTCATATTATCCAACATTGCAGTTATAACTTGCATTATATACCACTCATTAACTTACACTATCACATGCATTCATATATAGCTATATATACATGGCCTATATTTCATAATCTCATGCTTGCCTACATATATATATATAATATGTATAGATATCGGTTAAAATCAAATAGGTACATTATACATTCATGTCAATATTATACATTACCAACTTGTACTCCTACATTACATATATTCATATAACCATGCATTTCATCATCCCAATGCATATCATTCATTACATTACATAGCATTCATATATTGCATGCACATGCTAGTATCTATCAACATATATATATATAGAGAGGGATAGGGCAAAGAAAGGGCATGAAGAGGGGGGTTTTAGTCTCAATGTGTGAGTGAGTATATTATGTATATGGAACAGGGGACTAGAGTGTCAAGGGGGTGTGATATAACCTCTGTGTGTATGATGAGAGGGTGAGGGTATTCAGTTGTGAGTGTTTGATAAAAATTCTCAGATTTCTTGTGTGTGTTTACATGTGCAATTTTTAGTGTGTAACCTTAGAACCTGTGTGTGGTTCATTGTGTCAGTATTCTTAGGAAAATCAGTGAACCTTAATTACCAATGACAGTTTCATATCCAAACCAAAACAGAATTTGAAATCCCATTCACATTTCAGACATTATCATTCAATCTCAGTCTAATAGGAATGAAATAACAGGTTAAGGAATGAACAGTGAATAAATGAAATGGAATCAATTCAGGTACAGTTTTAGAAAAAAAAATGGAAGGGAACCCCATTCTCTGTGTGTGTATAGACATACAATAGTGTGTTTAGATTAGGACATAGAAGGGAATCCTATTTCAGTGAATCAATTAACATAGAGAAATCAGTTAGCAACTAATCAACTTCTCAGGTTAATGGGGAATGACAGTGAGCATATAAATCAACCCACACCAATTCGAATCCTCTTAGCAAAACAAAACCAATACAATGCACAGAGAATTAACATTCAATATTTAGTTTAAGGAATCATGTGGCTAGTTCAATAGGGAAACAAACTCGGGTATTAAGAGCAATACAGTATATAAAAAAAGAAGTAACATTCAAACTAGTTTACAGGAAAAGGAAAGGAACCAATTTCCAGTTCATACTGTACAATGCCAATAGGGAAACAGGGAAAGAATCATCTCAGGTTAATATTAACTCATTTTCATGTACAACCTAACATTCAAATCAATCCCAGTTATGTGTCAAAGTGTTCAGGATTCTCAGGTTTTATAAACCTGGTAAATCTCAGTCAATCATTCAACAATTAACTCCTATGAACCTTCAACTGAGGTTTGAAATCTCAGATTAAAGAAGGGAAATCAATTCTCGGTTTTGAAATGACAGTTAAACAATGACAGGGAAACAGTGTTCAGTTTGTGTGCATGAGTGCTTAGGCATGTGTGTGTGAGTGATCAGGTTTCAGTGAGTGAAACAAGTACAATGAGGTAACTTAGTGTTCCCAGGTTCGACATTTTTTTGATACAATCTCAGGTTTAGAAAAGAACCCAAGTTCACAAAGAATCTCAGATATCACATTAACTCAGAAGTTTGAACTTAAATTCAGCTTTATACATAACACAATATGTATAAACAATAAATTTCAGATATAATATCCTATCTCAGGTTTCAGATGGTAAAACCCAAATTCATAATCGAGATACAATGTCAATTCAAAACCCAAAATCTGAACTCGAGTTAAGCATGTAAAATCAAACTCATTTAACAACAAATTACCGTCAAATCATGTTTGAAATACCTGCACAGTAATCAACTTCACAAACAATCCTCGAGCTCACAGTCCACAAGTATCAGAACAATGAACCCGACAGTTTAAAACCCAAATTCATAAACAAAAACCCAAAACAGTTACTAATAGAAATTAAACACAGAACTATGTATCAGACCTTATGGGAAATCCAAAATTTGATATCAAAAACATGTTAATATGCTTTACTACAAATTGGTAATTAACCTACTATATGTGCACGTGGTGTACACTTCGTGTCGTGTCCAGAACCTGACACAAATGTGTCCAAAACACAAAACACACACACACACTGTGCACTGACAGTGTCGTGTACGCGTGCACGTGTGTCCAGTGCACGACACAGGCCACGTGGTGACACGTGGCCGTGCACACGTGTACGCCTAGACTAGCGGAATGTGTACATGTGTCTGTATTGTGTCCAAGTGAGTCATGTCAGGAGTTAAAGGATCGTATCAGACGCAAATTTTTGCGTGGAACAGTACAGTGTGTGACCAGTACAGCCTCGATTTCGTGTCCGACACAAATCGAGGTGCACTGAAACTTTGGGGAGTGTGCGCAGATACTGCCCCCATGTCCATGCCAATTTTGGCGTGTCCAAGTGTCGTGTGTAGTGCACACAGATACGTGGTAGCAGTATACGTGCGAGGCAGCGTGCAGCTGTCCACGACCAAATACGATACGACAACTGACACAAACACAAATCAGTCTTCACAAACATTGTTACACATACCTAGATCTAGAGATTCATGAAATTAGAATTCAAAAATACGAAAATAAAATCCTCACAGACATTTCATCAAACATACTGTTATGCACTGATATGCGTCTGATACGGACACGTAATGGACACCACCCGACACCAAACCTATGCTAGCAGCTAGGGGACACCTAGGGCTTCCTATCCATGCAAAGAAAACAAAATTTGGTGGTGGGAATAGGGATTTACCTATATGTTGAAATTCCAATTAAAAGCTCCAAAAAGGGGGTTTCTCCTTGTTAGCCAAACTCTCCAAATTGCCCCAAGGCTGGGATTATCCTCCATGAACAGCAAGAGGGAGACAATTAGAATCTAATGCAAGTGGTTTGAGCCAAAAAGGAGTTAAAATGGAAAAGTTATGGATTGGGGAAGATGGCTATACCTCTTTCTCCAAGCTTGAGAAGAAAAACATAAAAGAGGCAAGAACAAATGGAAGAGGCATTAAATAGGGTGTGGAACCCTAGGTTGGCTGCCATGGGTGGGCTTATTGGGGTTTGGGCTTAAGTCATGGGCCTATGGTTCAATTCACAAGTCATTGCATTAAACCATAAGTCATGACTTAATTTCACTAAACCAAATCCCCTCATTCTAAACCAATCTCTAATGACTAAAATGGGTTAACTCTAGTTAGGCTAGGGTTACCATAGCTAGGGTTAGGTTCTAGGCTAGTCTACAAGTCTCAAACTAGTCAAGACTAACATAACATAGCAATATTTAATTAATATTAAATTCACAGAAATTCCCATAAATCATAATAAATTCAAATAAATCTTAAAATGACCAAAATACCATCTAGGCTAAAATGTACCAATTAAACATCCTAATCACATGGCTAGGCTCTAGGACAGACAGTCTCTACGGTTACACTAGCCAAACACCAAAATCATAAGTCATGATTTAAAATAGTTTTAAAATAATTTAAAAAATTACCAAAAATTATATCATGATTTAAATATCATTATTAAAAGATTAAAATAACAAAATTTCAAAATTACCCTCATTTGGAAAACTGGGTGTTACAATCCTACCCACCTTATAAAAATTTGTCCTCGAAATTAAAGGTGATCGTACTCCTTCTAGGTTAAGCCCCAGCAATCATAGTCTCAGAACCTATTCAATCATACAATTTAAGAGGACGGCATACAGGGTCATGGCATACGGTGGTAATGAAAGTCTCATCTAGGTATACTAGTCATACTAGACCAAAATAATTATAGGGTATCAAAACATACAAGCAATCAAGGGTGCTAACTAGAAAAGATACTGAAATAACAATCATCAAGACTGTAAGGCAGTCTACCCTCCTATATGAAAACTGGTACTTATCAAAAATAAAATATAATAAAGATAACTACCAATTATCTATTAAGGGATACTATTCATGAAAATTAAAATCAAAAGTTAAGGAATGAAAGTCAATTGCATGGAATCCAATTACAATATGCATATATAGAGAGTGTGTTAGAGAGGGAAAAGCTAGCATTAGGTAAATGTTATGTGGTTCGTGTGAATTATACATGAAAGTGCATAAGAGGATCTGTGTCTCAACTATAGCTATCAAGTTACACTATTCATGCATATTGGTTAAGCAGTCTACAAGGCACAAGCTATTTACTCATAACATGCATGGCTAACCGTTATATAGGTATATTTATATGTATAGAGAGGTAGAGATTTAATTGCATCTACATACATTATAACATGTATACAGAACTATATATATATATATATATATATATATATATATATCTATATAGCTATATGAACATAACATAGAGATGAAGGGTTAGGTTCTCATGGCAGTTGTGAACATTAGTGTAGGGTGTCAAGTGTACATGGGTTAAAACTTGAATAAAGGGTTCAATCATTCAGTTTTAGTTCAACATTACATATTAGATCTGAAATTAAATACACATTTGGAAGCAATGAAAAAAATATTAACATGTATTCAGTTTTCAAAATTTTGGAGAAATTCGAACATCAAAACCAACTCAATGTTTACCACAACCACAACCTAACATGTAAGAGTATGAAACCTATCATTATATACCTACACACAACAATGTACACGGCTCAAAATATTACATTAAAGAAAACTGCAATTTGACTAATCACTTAGAATTCAGACTTAAAGGGTTAATATGTACATAGTCTCAGGTTTGACAAATTCAACACAAACTCAACCAAGCTCAACCAAATTTTTTTAAGACTTGAAACTCTGCATGTAACATACATGTGCAGTAATGTAAACAACAACTAATAACATGAAATTTAAATTTAATTTACGAATTTAATCTGGAAAACAGAGAACTGGTCACTGATACTGTCCTATATTAGAATTATTGGGATTTTGATAAATTAACATCAACATATTAATATGCATTGAGATAGGTTGGTGATCAAGTGTAGTGCATACGTGTCAGGCAAGCATCTGTGTCCACTATATTATATATTCTAAGGTAATACAAGAAATAATGGCAAGAAAAAAAAATAATAAAATCTGTTCTGCTTATCTGTTTAAAAGAAGGAACCATTTTGAAACCAGAGTTATAATATCAAATCTAAGTCAAGGTCTAGCAAAATCATCGATTCATTGTATTAGGAAGAATTTTATAGCAAAAAGTTACACAAGGTTTATAATAACAGCTAAGCTACTCCTACTCATACTCCTACTCCTAAGCTATTTGATGATGGGGTACAGTTTATACAACAGAAGGGTACGATAGAGATGATATGTTTAAAAACCTTCTCAAGATACAATTTGATAATCATATGCGTCTGTCAAAAATCATGTTACTCAGAGTCCTCGCCATGCCAGTAAGCAAGGCTGCGATAAACGACAGATTCCATAACTAGGATATGCACCTCTACAATCATGTCGTCTGGAAATCTTGCTATGCGACTAGTATAGCTGCGAGAAATTCCAAATCTCATAACCAAGATACGTACATCCGAAGTCAGGTCTCTATGTTTCCGCCATGCCAGCTAATATGGCTGCGATAAACTACAAGCTCCATAATCAAGTAGACGTTTTACCATCCCTGTATTCCCGTCAACATATGTTATCAGAAAAATATCGTAACTCAGGCCTTAAAATTCATCTCGATAGGAAAATCAAAATCAACAACGATCCAACAAAATCAAATTCAATGATCAAGAGTGAGAGCGAACAAAACAAGGGGAAGGATTTCAAATTGAAGTTTAAATAAGATTCTCAAGGGTCGTCCCAGGAATCTCTCAAGAATCCTAACTATGATTGAGTACCTTCAAAAATATATCCTAATCCTACTGCAGGCTGTAGTGATACTCTAGTTCGAATACCACTACATAAACTCGACCTGCATGGGCCACCACTAAAACGTGTCACGATTCGCACCCACAGTAAGGGTACGAGAGCGTAACAACGCCCAGCCTACGCCGCAGTATCGGCGGTAGAACTATTCTAGGTCATGAACTATAACTAACATAATGAATACTCTTCATAAGGAGGCCAACACAGAGGTACAACTCAATCACAATCTAGAGATAGAATATGGTACGATAAAATAGATAAGAGAATCCTCAACTGAGGTACAACAAAATGAAATACAAGTCTTATCATCTCTAAAGATATACAACACTGAAAGCAAGGACAACAGCTAAACATGAAAAGAAACAGTCTAAGCTATCTATACTATGCAAGGGTATCATCCTCAGCAGCTGCCTGAACCTCCCCAGGGGTCCAGGTCGCGAGTGTCATCTAGGCAAGCTCCAAAGTAAGGGTGCAGGATTCCTCATCATCCTCTGTAAAATTTTCAACAGGTCCAGTCAAGACGGGAGCGAGCACAACATCTCAACAGTTCATAGCAGGTTAGAAATATAATCATGCAGTAAAGTAAGATATAGATACTGAAGGAAATGCAGTTTGTAAACAGAAAGAAAACTGTAATAGAAATATCTACTATAAGTAGAGAGCTACCAGTGACTAGTATTTAGAGTACAAAGTCGACATGTGAACGCTTGATTTGTACATGGCTATACTAAAGAGGCGTACATGGCTATTCTACTTGAATTGTTCACATGGCTATTTATACTCCCCCGTACCCCCAATTAATACACAAGGATCCAACGGTTATGTTATGATTCCATATAACAACCCCCTAAGGGTGGTAAGCCCCCGAAGGGTGGTACATAGTAGTCCCATAAATGGGGATTCTGGAAACCCAATAAATGGGATAAGGATTCAAAAAGACTCTGTGATCATAAGAGTATATATCACAAGTGATCAAAGAAAAGAAGCATAGTGATACGCCATGTAAGTCAAACGCACAGAACATAGAGTACCCGATGCTCCCTGATGGGATAACATCTCAAGGAGGATCCATATTCTACTAATCTGTGTGACCAACGTGACAGTATCAAGTAAAGTAATTTAATGCAGGAAAATAATTCTAAGCAGGATATGAAATGATCAGAGAATGTACTCGCCTCGTATCTGAATGTCTGAAGTAAATATACTGTCCGAGATAAGATACCTGACTCCTAGTTAGAGTAACACAAGTCAAGATGTATACAGGGGATGATAAATGTAATCTATAATGCATCTGCATGCTGTCTAGGTCAAACTAGGCTAAAGTCGACACTTGGTCAACTCTAGTCAACCACACTAGTCAAACTAGGTCAAGTCCTAGCCCAACAAGTCTAACAAGTCTCAATAGTCCTAACCAAGCCTAGTCTAGTAATCACACACCATCACAAGTCATAGAGAACACATATTACATATATACATGTTGACATTACATTCTCATATTATCCAACATTGCATTATAACTTGCATATATATACCACTCATTAACTTACACTATCACATGCATTCCTATATACTAGCATATATATACATGGCCTATATTTCATAATCTCATGCTTGCCTACATATATATATGTATAGACATGGTTAAAATCAAATAGGTACATTACACATTCATGTCAATATTATACATTACCAATTTGTACTCCTACATTACATATATTCATATAACCATGCATTTCATCATCTCATTGCATATCATTCATTATACATAGCATTCATATATTGCATGCACATGCTAGTATCTATCAACATATATATATATATATATAGGGATAGGGCAAAGAAAGGGCATGAAGAGGGGGGTTTTAGTCTCAATGTGTGAGTGAGTATATTATGTATATGGGACAGGGGACTAGAGTGTCAAGGGGTGTGATATAACCTGTGTGTGATGAGAGGGTGAGGGTATTCAGTTGTGAGTGTTTGATAAAAATTCTCAGATTTCTTTGTGTTTACATGTGCAATTTTCAGTGTGTAACCTTATAACCTGTGTGTGTTCATTGTGTCAGTGTTCTCAGGAAAATCAGTGAACCTTAATTACCAATGACAGTTTCATATCCAAACCAAAACAGAATTTGAAATCCCATTCACATTTCAGACATATATCATTCAATCTCAGTTTAATAGGATGAAATAACAGGTTAAGGAATGAACAGTGAATAAATGAAATGAATCAATTCAGGTACAGTTTCAGAAAAAAATAGGAAGGGAACCCCATTCCCTGTGTGTGTATAGACATACAATAGTGTGTTTAGATTAGGACATAGAAGGGAATCCCATTTCAGTGAATCAATTAACATAGAGAAATCAGTTAGCAACTAATCAACTTCTTAAGTTAATGGGGATTGACAGTGAGCATATAAATCAACCCACACCAATTCGAATCCTCTTAGCAAAACAAAACCAATGCAATGCACAGAGAATTAACATTCAATATTTAGTTTAAGGAATCATGTGGCTAGTTCAATAGGGAAACAAACTCGGGTATTAAGAGCAATACAGTATATAAAAAGAAGTAACATTCAAACTAGTTTACAGGAAAAGGAAAGGAACCAATTTCCAGTTCATACTGTACAATGCCAATAGGGAAACATGGAAAGAATCATCTCAGGTTAATATTAACTCAGTTTTCATGTACACTAACATTCAAATCAATCCCAGTTATGTGTCAAAGTGTTCAGGATTCTCAGGTTTTATAACCTGGTAAATCTCAGTCAATCATTCAACAATTAAATCCTGTGAACCTTCAACTGAGGTTTGAAATCTCAGATTAAGAAGGGAAATCAATTCTCGGTTTTGAAATGACAGTTAAACAAAACAGGGAAACAGTGTTCAGTTTGTGTTGCATGAGTGCTTAGGCATGTGTGTGAGTGATCAGGTTTCAGTGAGTAAAACAAGTACAATGAGGTAACTTAGTGTTCCCAAGTTCGACATTTTTTTGATACAATCTCAGGTTTAGAAAAGAACCCAAGTTCACAAAGAATCTCAGATATCACATTAACTCAGAAGTTTGAACTTAAATTCAGCTTTATACATAACACAATATGTATAAACAATAAATTTTAGATATAATATCCCATCTCAGGTTTCAGATGGTAAAACCCAAATTCATAATCGAGATACAATGTCAATTCAAAACCCAAAATCTGAACTCGAGTTAAGCATGTAAAATCAAACTCATTTAACAACAAATTACCATCAAATCATGTTTGAAATACCTGCACAGTAATCAACTTCACAAACAATCCTCGAGCTCACAGTCCACAAGTATCAGAATAATGAACCCGACAGTTTAAAACCCAAATTCATAAACAAAAACCCAAAACAGTTACTAATGGAAATTAAACACAGAACTATGTATCAGACCTTATGGGAAATCCAAAATTTGATATCAAAACATGTTAATATGCTAAACTACAAATTGGTAATTAACCTACTATATGTGCACGTGGTGTACACTTCGTGTCGTGTCCAGAACCTGACACAAATGTGTCCAAAACACAAAACACACACAGACACGGACTGTGCACTGACAGTGTCGTGCACGCGTGCACGTGTGTCCAGTACACGACACAGGCCACGTGGTGACACGTGGCCGTGCACACGTGTACGCCTAAACTAGGGGAACGTGTACATGTGTCTGTATTGTGTCCAAGTGAGTCGTGTCAGGAGTTAAAGGGTCGTATCAGATGCAAATTTTTGCGTGGAACAGTACAGTATGTGACCAGTGCAGCCTCGATTCCGTGTTCGACACAAATCGAGGTGCACTGAAACTTTGGGGGAGTGTGCACAGACACTGCCCCCGTGTCCATGCCAATTTTGGCGTGTCCAAGTGTCGTGTATAGTGCACACGAGATACGTGGTAGCAGGGCATACGTGCGAGGCAGCGTGCAGCGTGTCCACGACCAAATACGACACGACAACTGACACAAACACAAATCAGTCTTCACAAACATTGTTACACATACCTAGATCTAGAGATTCATGAAATTAGAATTCAAAATACGAAAATAAAATCCTCACAGACATTTCATCAAACACATGTTGTTATGCACTGATATGCGTCCGATACGGACACGTAATGGACACCACCCGACACCAAACCTATGCTAGCAGCTAGGGGACACCTAGGGCTTCCTATCCACGCAAAAAAAAACAAAATTTGGTGGTGAGAATAGGGATTTACCTATATGTTGAAATTCTAATGAAAAGCTCCAAAAAGGGGGGTTTTCCTTGTCAGCCAAACTCTCCAAATTGCCCCAAGGCTAGGAGTATCCTCCATGAACAGCAAGAGGGAGACAATTAGAATCTAATGCAAGTGGTTTGAGCCAAAAAGGAGTTAAAATGGAAAAGTTATGGATTGGGGAAGATGGCTATACCTCTTTCTCCAAGCTTGAGAAGAAAAACAATAAAAGAGGCAAGAACAAATGGAAGAGGCATTAAATAGGGTGTGAAACCCTAGGTTGGCTGCCATGGGTGGGCTTATTGGGGTTTGGGCTTAAGTCATGGGCCTATGGTTCAATTCACAATTCATTAAATCACAAGTCATTGCATTAAACCATAAGTCATGACTTAATTTCACTAAACCAAATCCCCTCATTCTAAACCAATCTCTAATGACTAA
The DNA here is from genome assembly GCA_029216955.1 of Iris pallida. Classification (NCBI taxonomy): domain Eukaryota; kingdom Viridiplantae; phylum Streptophyta; class Magnoliopsida; order Asparagales; family Iridaceae; genus Iris; species Iris pallida. The sequence goes on along the minus strand of JANAVB010025399.1, from coordinate 17,283,226 downwards.
AATGGGTTAACTCTAGTTAGGCTAGGGTTACCATAGCTAGGGTTAGGTTCTAGGCTAGTCTACAAGTCTCAAACTAGTCAAGACTAACATAACACATAGCAATATTTAATTAATATTAAATTCACAGAAATTCCCATAAATCATAATAAATTCAAATAAATCCTAAAATGAACAAAATACCCTCTAGGCTAAAATGTACCAATTAAACATCCTAATCACATGGCTAGGCTCTAGGACAGACAGTCTCTACGGTTACACTAGCCAAACACCAAAATCATAAGTCATGATTTAAAATAGTTTTAAAATGATTTAAAAAAATTACCAAAAATTATATCATGATTTAAATATTATTATTAAAAGATTAAAATTACAAAATTTCAAAATTACCCTCATTTGAAAAATTGGGTGTTACATGGGAGCCAGGTTACAACCCTTAAACCAAACAAGGACCGGGGTTTTAACCCTTCGCCTGAACAGAACTGGACCCCTAATCTTTATTGTTAAGGCCAGTATTAATAATCATGGTATTGAGGTAAGGTAAAACATGATGAACATGGCATGGGGTTACAATAAGACAATAAACGAAGAGAGGACACAGAACTGCTCCGGGAGCCAGGTTACAACCCTTAAACCAAACAAGGACCGGGGTTGTAATCCTTCGCCTGAACAGAACTGGATCCCCGATCGTTATTGTTAAGGTAAGCATCAATAATCATGTCATATCACAATCTTGCACAGGATCAGGATAAGACAGCTGGAATAAACTCCATCCAATCAATCACGGTCAATCAAGAGTACGGCTTGATACTTTAACTAACTAGGGTTATCACAGGCCTAGTTACTAGCAAGATGCAATGAGATTATCCCAACAGCCATAAGCCCTGCAGACCGTCCGGTTATCCAGGTCGAATGTCCGTTTATGAAGAATACAACATGTGACTGTGTGCTGGAAATGTGCCCTACTCGTCGGTAGGCTACAAGTCCACTGAATGCGCCCAGATAACGGGATTGCCTGTAGCTGGAAATCTCTTCATGACTATTGAATCATTCTAGTTAATTAGCCTTAGTCAATTTCAGTAGGTACCCCTGACCGTGGTACTCAGGGATCTCCATCCTAGACATGATACAAGACAGTACCAGTTTATTTGTATAAACACAATCGCCCACGGTGTCCAGGTCTTTCATACTTGTCATGTCAGGCTAGCTGTCGTAACAGCATGTCGAGATATATCATGTCAGTTTGCTTGCCAAAAGTGCGCCACAGCGGGCCATTATCGTGTTCTATTCTTACCTTATCATGAATGAGAGAAACTTGCACAAAATAACTAGTAACATATTCTTGAAGCCAAGGAAAAGATCTACAACTTTCATGTTTTGAGTTTTTTAAGATTCTAGCTACAAAACAACTTAAACAGGCAAAAACAGTAAAATAGAGCAATTCCGGCGCATGGGATTCCTACACAATCGGCGCGTGGGATTCCTGCACAATCGGCGCATGGAATTCCTGCACAATTGGCGTATGGGATTCCTGTACCATCGGTGCATGGAATTCCTGCACCATTGGCGCGTGGGATTCCTGCACCATTGGCGCGTGGGATTCCTGCACAATCGGCGCGTGGGATTCCTGCACAATCGGCGCATGTGATTCCTGCACCATTGGTGCATGGAAAACTCACGTTGCGTCTTCAGTACATGCGCGTAGGACACCTACGCGCATGACACGCTCGGAGTTAAGGGATGCGTTGCCGAGACTTCACAGCGCATGGCCTCCCGGGCGCATGGGGGTCATCGTCCCCAAACAGCAAGTTCAGCCATGAAAGTTCCAAAAACTTACCATGGCCATAACTTCCTCATCCGAAGTCGAAATCAAGCGAAATAAAAGCCAAAACTGCATGAAATTGGATTCTCCACAACATAGAACCATTAGTTTTCGAAAATAACCAAGTTTTAGAGATCAAAACTAAAAAAAACCAAAAAGTTACAAACTTAGATCTACAAGAATCCATCCATCAAATCCAAAAATGTCAGTTTTAAAGAGGCTTAGAATCAAGTAAGAAAGATAATGGAACAATATAACTTGAGATCCATCATGAAGCAAGTTTGCACTTGCCTAAGCTCTCTCTCTCTCTCTCTCTCTCTCTCTCTCTCCTCTCTCTCTCTCTCTCTCCTGGTGGTTGAAGAAGTAATGGTGGAGAAGAAGAAGTAAATGAAGAGAGAGAATGAGAGAATGGGTTAATAAATGGTGATGGTGGTGGTAGGTAGGGGTTCTTCCCTTGGTTCATGAGGAACCAATAAACAACCAAAGTCGAACCAAGCCAACCCAAACAAGCCGAACCAAGCCAGGAGACATAAAATACGAGTCAAGATACGTATACGTATTCCAAATACGTAATACGAACCACGGTCATTACACACACGTTCTTCGATAAATGTGGCATGAAAGCCACGTATGCAGACCACGTTCTCACATAGCCAGAAAAGATTGGGCGTAAAATAACCCAAAATAGACTTCCTACGTAAAGTAGCAGACTGTGCGTAAAATAACCCAAAATAGACTTCCTGCGTAAAGTGGCTGAAAAGTAGCCTTGAGCGTATAATTAGCTCAAATAAACTCTATGCACACGAAAGCCTTGAGCGTAAAGACTCAATAGCTTTCATGCGTAAAAGAATCGGTCTCTTGAGCATAAAGTAGCCCATCTGCACGCTAAACGACAAGTATTAGATTTGGTACAAAAAATTTATTGGCTTCTATGCAATGTTCTGTCAGAAAATCATACTGTCAGATCAATATCATGCGCATTAAATGCAGTCTGACAGCATATCGCCCTCGCGTAAAGTTTGAGGATAGCTCTTGCGTAAAAGAGCTCGCGTAGAATTTGAATCTGACTCAATAGAGTCCTTTAATGAGCCTTGTGTGAGTCTGACTTTGCGTAAAGTTCTCAACTTCTTTGACTTGGTCTATGAAATTTATTTTATGCTTCTACAAAGGGGAGCAGTTTCACAGTCATCACTACCAGGCCCAGTAATCAAATCCATAGAGTTTGGTATAGCTTGCCACGCCATAGATTTAGCACTAGTAACATTGTCTGCACTAGTGTGTCGATAGCCACATGACTATCATCAGCCACAATGTCAGATAGTACCAGTCGGATGGGACTATTGGGAAGGTAGAGCATACCCGAGTAGAGTGCAGGAGAACAAACAAATAGTTCTTGAAGTGTGTGGTGCACAATATCATATGGTCAGTTCATGCTTGATATTATACCCAAAGGCTCAGTCGGTGCTTCAGCTTCCAACAACACCACCAACAACAACAGTAGCAGAACTTAGAAGGACAGTAGCAGTTCAGCCATTGCAGCAACAACCATTACCAACACATGCGGAAGCATTCCAACAGCAGTAGACACAACAACATGATCTAGCTCAGAGGCAGTAGCATTACAAGTAACACTTAAAATAAGTCAAATCGACGACGATTTTAGCGACTCTAGACTAAAATGTCGCTAATATTTTGATAATTAGCAAAGTAAAAAAAAAGTCGCAAAACGTCACTATCAACGACTTTCAGCGACATTTAGCATCAATCTTTATTATTATGAAAGCTGATATCGCGGTGTCGTCGGTGAACGTCGCTATATTTTCAAAAACAGCAACGTTTAGCGACTCGACGAGTTAAATGTTGCCAGTGTATTAAAGACAGCGACGTTCAGCGACGTCCATTGTTGACATCGCTAAACTACTCCATATAGGGTTCACTGTTGGTTCAACTTTTTGTTTTCTCCCTAATTTTTTCACTTCCTGTCCGCCCCTCTCCTCCGACCTCCTCCTGTCCCGTCACCCCTCTCGACTCTGACGACCCCCTTCCTCCGGCTTCCCTCTCGACTCCGGCGACCCCCGCGTCCCCTGTCCCGTCTCCCCTCAACCTCTTTCGACTCCATCGACCCCCCACGGCCCCCTGTCCCGACGACTCTCTGTCCCGACGACCCTCCCCTCCGACCCCCTCGATCAGGTAACGCCTAACCCTATCTCCCTCATGCTGCCACAACACGGACAAGAACATGCACACACTGACACGGACACGGACATGCATACACTGACACGGACACGTTGTGTAATATGTGAAAGATGCGGCACTGACACACTGACATTGACACAAGAACACAGAACTACAGACACTGACACTGGCATATTGTGTAATATGTGAAATAGAGTATGGTTTATATGAATTTTTATTTGTACGATGTTTTATTTTTAGATACTACAATCTTGATACATAAATATGTGAAATAGTGTATGGATTACATTCTAATTTTTGCATAAGTTTAATTAATACAAATTGATATTACATATAGGACACAACATAGATACATAAATGAGTTAGTATGGATACATGTTAGTATAGTATCGTAAAATGATTATAAGTGTATTTTCTAGTTTAGGGTATGGATATAGGCTTATGTCTCATCTCCTACCGTCGCTAAACATGTATTCGAATGTCACTATTTTGTATCATGAACGTCGCAAACAATCGCTATACGTCGCTAACTGGCTGATATGACAAATCTTGCCATGTCTGCAACATAGACACTAAATGTCGCAAATAACGTCGCTAACTACTGAATTGTCGGCGACATTTAGCATCGAAAGCAGACGTCGCTGATTAGCAACTCCTCGTCGCTAAACGTCGCTATCCACTAAAAAAAATAGCGACGTGACGACGTCGCTACCGTACGTCGCAATAGCGACCAATAGCAACATTTTTTGTGTTAGCGACCACAAATACGCGATAAAGTATTTTTTGTCGCTAAATTCATCGCTAATTTTTAATAGCGACATTTTATACACTTTAGCGACATTTTTAGGCATCCTAAAGTGTCTTATTTTGGTAGTGCAACAACATCATCAACAATACAGGAGATCACAACAAGGACATAGGTAGTTCTTCAATATGTTAGTGGAGGAGGCACTAGCTGTCACTGCCTGATTTTGCCGAATCTAGAAGTCACCACGAACAAGAAGACGTACAAGCGTAAGTTACAATTGTACAAGGCATGCTCGTGTATATTTATAAAATAGGTATTTTTGTAGAAATTTGCAATGGATAAAAAGGAGAAATTGAATAACAACATAATATAGAAGGATTAACTCTTTATTGATAATTTATAATAGCCACTCAAACAGTCGAGTAAATATTGTGTTGAACTTGACTTACAACTTGAAACAACAAAATGAGATACATCATTCCAAACATCATATTCCTTTACTAAGAAAAGAATAAACACCTTCAGCAAAAGTCTACAAACAGAATTAGGAAGCTTCAAAATATGGAGAAGGCTTCTACCGAACCAAAATATCCCTAGAGATGAACGATTGGTCGATCGGTTTATTCGGTCTCAACCGGACCGAAGTAGTCAAAATCAAATAAATCAAAATTCTAAAATGTAAAATCGAAACTGAACCAAAATTAGTCATAATTGAATCGAACCGATAATTAATTCGATGTATTTGGTTTGTTCGGTTGGACTATTTTTATTGTTTAATTGGTCGGACCCAAAGTTAAATTATGATAAAATTATATTAAAAATTATATTATTTTTTTATACATAGGTTTGTTGTATTTCAAAATTGGACATTTGAACTAGTTATTCAATTATCAAAATTGGACTTTAAAACACATACATAGAAATGTTATTTTTAAAATATACACATTTTTAATATGTATAAAATTGAGAGTATTGATAATTGTATAAGTTTTATTCGATTTTTGGCTTTTGACCATCGAAAGCTGAAACCGACTAAAAAAATTTAGTGTTTTCAAAACCGAAATTCAAACCAATTTTTTTCAAACCAAACCGCCTGTTCGATTCAATACCTGGTCCAGAACCGAATAAAGCTCACCCCTATGTATGTCTAGTCTCTCCTTTTTGTAACTATATTTTCTTTTCTATTTGATGGACTATATTATAACCTTATATTCTATTAATTTGAGTATTTTGTATTAGATATTTGTCCTTTTTTCAAAGATGTTTGGATAAACTCTTTTTATCCAAGGAGTCTTCTCGGGAACAGAACTGCATTATAGTCTTATGCCAAGTTTGGTCAGTGGAATTGGAGCATTGGGAAAGGAAAGTGATTCATTTCTTTTGTTTGAATGCCGAAGGAAATGAGGAGGAAAGGAATTTGATTCCCAAGAGAAGGAAAAATAGGAGAAAAAGTGGTTCCTCCTACCAACTCGATGATTCATCCCCCCCCCCCCCCCCCCCCCCTCCCTCCCCGCCCCTCCCCCCCCCCCCCCCCCCCCCCCCCCCCCCCCCACCCCCCACCCCCCCCAAAGATTAAATTTTTCTTCCAATTTTTTTGGAAACCAAACACCGAAAAGAAAATTGATTGTAATTGCAATTTTTCAAAGTACATGAAATATCAAGGAATCAATTTCTTTTCCTTTCCTTTCCGTGAACCAAACGAGGCCTTAGAGTCACAATCTTCCTCGCTTCTGAAAACTTCAAAAAAAAAGGTTTTCAAATTTTGAAATATAATATATTAAACATTCACAAATTAAGATGTAAAATTATTCAGTGATACAGCTCCGACCTCCCACGTGGCAGTAGTGAGGCCCTGCTCTTCTCTAATAGCAGCATGTCACATCACTCTTATAGTGTCATGTTGTTTTCTCTCTCGTGGTGTGGCTACATGGCATGTTGTTATTGGAGGAGAGCAAGCTCACCATTGTCACGCAAAATCGGTCATGAGCTCATAGGAAGCCATGACGAGCTTCCAAAATGGACTCTCATACATAATATAAAATAAATTACAAAACTAAAATAAAAGTAAATTAAAAATAAAAATAAAAATGTTGACACCAAAAATTGAAAGGACCTCTTGTATACAAATCTACGATAATACCACTGCACTACAACTATTTTGTATATTAAGAATGTCTATGGTACATACTAGTTCTAGTTCTATTTTAGATATATAATTATTTATTTATTTATATTAGATTTTTTTTTTGGTCCTTATAATCTGTGGACTCTGGACGGTCGTCGTAGCTGTTCTAGGCCAAGGCCAATTTATCCTCCACCAGAGATATTCCTACCATACTTACCTAAAAAGAAACATGCTGCATCGAACGAAATAATAATAATAGCAGTCGATAAGGAACGCAGGCTTATTTGTTTGGACATGTCCGTTATGGATGTTGGTTGGTTGATTGTCAAACCCCACCGCAACCCCTAGGAGGGAGACCGCTACCGCTCTGTTTATCTACGGCGGACAAAGAGTAGATTTTGATCCGTAGCCCATAGAATTAACATAACACTCCAACTATAATTAAACATGAACCCCACGCGGCACGACTACGAAATTACGCCTCTGCCCACGCTACAACACGAATTCTGCAAGGACTGGGACAGTAATTTCACGCGCACGATCACGCTAAACGCTCGCCGCATAGCTGGCATCGTACAGGAGGGGGAAAATGCAAAAAGAATGATGAAAATTCCAAAAAAAAGAAGAAGAAAAAGTGATAAAGAAAGGGAAGGCAAGAATCCCATGAAAGAAACATTAGGAAACAGAGAGCCTCCGAGTAACCGCAACCAGCGTGGCAGCATCCAACGAGCCCCACGAGGGGGCGCCACCCCAGTGACAGCTCTGCCCTTGCCACACTATTATATAGTGAGGGCAAATCCATGCTGCATGCATGCACGCATGGAGTGGGTCCCAGGAAGGGAAAAAAAAGTTTCGAGTTCTTTGCATGGTTTCGCGTACCCTCTCCTGAAATGTCATATTTATAAATCTTACCATTTAATCTAAAATTAGAAAATTTTGAAATAATTTCTACCGAAGGAAATACTACATAATAAGTGCAAGGGTCGTAGAAATAAACGCTAATGATGAAAGAAACAATGAGAGATCATTCAAAAGGACGACGTGGCAATGATGAATCTTAATTATTATTTTTTCAATAGTGTCGTGAGATATCTTACTAAAATTAAATTAAAAAAATAAAAAGTTGTGTGTCATGATATTATTGGAGTAGAATCAAGACTTCGTCTCTCTGAATAATTTTTCCAATTAAAGGGATTATTTTTTATTGCAAATATAAAATGAGGAAGGGGTAAGACGCAAATAAGTAAAAAGTAGTTAATATGGTTCAGGGGATGAATATTTATCTTACCAATGAATGACCTGGGAATAACAATAATTATTAATAATGACGATAATGGTGCAAAATAGTAGTAATAATGGGGAAAAAGAAAAACGAGCATCGATGCTCTGGAGGGAGAGAGAGAGGGAGAGGGAGAGGGAGAGGGAGAGGTGATGATAGCAATGGGGAAGCCATGATTGCGAATCTTGGGCCGGCCGGCCGAAAAGAAACCAACCCATCATCACTACTTTGGAAGGCCTCAATGGGCTCCATAATCACCAATCCCCAAAATACCCATGGCCCCAAAGCCCTTACCACGTGACCCCAACATTAAAATCCTTTCGACACATGCATGATTCCTGTGCCACTGCCAACCAAAACAAAAAGGTTATTCCTCTCTCGCTCTATATATACGTATGAGCGTCACACCAATCCAAACTCAATACTCTCACTTCCTCTTCTTCTTCCAACGACAAATAAACAACAACAGAGAGGTGAGTTTTTTTTTTTTTTTTTTTTGTTGCGTCTTCCTCGGCTTCCTCTTTTAGAAACTTGTTCTTATGAGTATGAGATTACGTAGTTGTTTGTTTAGTAAACATAGATAAGTATATAAGGGCAGGACAGGAAAAGTATGATGTACTATATCATTTAAATTATAGTTTATTGGGCTAGTCTTTCTTCTTCTTCTCCCAACTCTTTTGTACTTACAATGTTGCAGTGCCTTCAAACTTTCCTTATTGAGCTTCCTCTCAAGCAAAGCAACACCAACAACAGCCCCATATAGCTCATAATTCTATCTATAGCTTTGTGTTTTGTGTTTGTGACTCCGTCTTGCATTTGTCGCTAATTAATTCTACAGGGAGGAAAACGAAGGAAGAAGAGATGGAGAGGATCAACTCGAAACTGTACCTGCAGAACTGCTACATTATGAAGGAGAACGAGAGGCTGCGGAAGAAGGCGCAGCTGCTGAACCAGGAGAACCAGGCGCTGCTCTCCGAGCTCAAGCAGAAGCTGGCCAGGTCGAACGCCAAAGGCGGTGCCGTCCCCGACCTCGATGCCACCCCCAAGGCTGCAGTGCCAACGGAAACAAATCCTGATCAGTGATCAATCTAAACTGTGGTTACAAATGTTCCTAAGAAGAAATCTATGTAGTCTTAAATCTCTTTTGCCAATAGGGCACTCTTATAAGCTATAACCTCTCTTTTAGGCTCAAAGTTTGAACAGTAAAAAGTAGTGTTTGCCTCTGGGTTTCAACAAAATTATATATTCACTTTGGAAAACTGACGAACTATTAAACGTGGACACTCCAAGATCTCGGAGCATTTCATGTTGGGTGCGTATCGGACACATCATGGACAATACTCTAAAATGCACTATGACACTAAAATAGGTGTCATGTCCGTGTCTGTGTATCCTTACTGTGTCTTATCGTCTCCACGTCCATGCAACATAGATATTATCTTTACATTCTGTGGTAAGCACAATCATGTTTGCCATCTGAAAGTAAATCCTCAGTATTATCAATTTTGAACAATTGAATTGGGTTCTAAGTATAGAAAATAAAATTTAAAAAAAAAAATCAACAATAAAGCTTTATATTAATGCTAGAACAAAAAATGGATGAAAGCCATGAAATACCTGTAAGCATGTCTCTCTTCTTTCTTCCCTACAAATATTCCTTACAATACTGCATTTTCTGGTTCAGAACTTTGTTAGCCTTGCCATGCCTTGTGCCAGTAAATCCTATAAGCAAAGAATTCTTTGGCAACCAACTCGCAAAAACTTCCATAACATCATCCAAATCTTATCATTTGTTCGATACAACATGTCCCCATTGGGAATCCTTTACTATATTTATAACCCTACTTGAAAATCAATATTAAAATTTCAGAAAAGGATAATATCTAATGTGACACGTCTGTGCTTAAAGTAAGTTAGGGCCCGTTTGGTTCTAATTTTAAAACAATCTTTCCGGATGTAAATGATACAATACTTAGCAAATAGCGTTTGGACTGCCAAACTGGAAAATCTATTTCCCAAATTTTTTTTTGAAGATGATTGTTTAAACTCAGTTTTTAGAAAACAACTGAAACTTGTTTTCTCAAAGCTTTTTTTTGAGATGCATGCGGGCCCCACTCCCGCCCACACACCCCCAAACCCCCAGCTTTCTCTCTTTCTCCTCACTTTTTTTTTCTCAAGAGCAAAAGCTCTGTTCTCCAGAGGAGTGGTGGGGGGCTCGCCGGACTCGACGACGGAGTAGTGGGGGGCTCGCCGGACTCGACGACGAACTAGGGTTAGGGTTTTTGACGGGGCATTTTCGACGACGGTCGGAAGACGGCTTCGTCGGGTGTCACGCCCCAGAACCAGAATACTGGAGAGCGGGGGAATGACTCAGCCAGCTACGTATTACGGGTAGATGAATACCGTATAATACGATCAATGCTGTCTAACCAGACGAGGGGGTGCATACTACATAAAAGTCTTTCTATGGTCATTTCACATCTATTGTCTCAATCATTCGAACAAGGAAACAGAAATATAGAACATGTAAGATAAAGCAGTAAGGCGTCCCAAACGCTCAGTCAAAATGTTCTTGAGATCTGGCTTTACAAAACATAGCCAAATGATATAGCAAGTATACACAGTTGTTATCAGCTGCAGTCTGACTTAGTTACAATTATGTAAAAGTAAGTACAAGACAATCCGACTAACATGTCGGTGCCAAACGGCTAAGTATAAAGTAAATGACAAAACGAGCGGTGAAGTAAGGAACCCACTCGAGTCCTCCTGCAATCATTCCTCTAGTATTGACCATCCTGGAGGTGGAAGTAAGCTGAGTCCTCGGGAACCGGCTCTAAATCTGGCCATGCAAAACCAGAGAGGTTAGACCTCTAATAGCAAGTACCACAAGGAATGACGATATGAAGGACATAAACCAGTAAGTAAGAAAATATAATAATATATCTCTGCTTTCCACTAGGATTCACATAACATCACGACACTTCGAACCAACCTCCCAACCAAACAAGGACAGAAGTTGGCCCGTCATGTCCTGACATTCTGATCATCCCAGTTAGGTAACAGAGTAGTACAGTACACAAACAAATCATCTTGAACGGCCAATCAACTCCTACGGCTTGCTATTGTGAGTCCCAAGTTATCCTGGAATTATGCAATTAGGGATTCCTCAGTTCTTACTATGTGCGAGCAAGGCTAGTCTATCCAGTTAACCATGTGCGCCATGCATGAATTAGACGAGTCCTAGCAGGACGCCCGTCAATATACAATATACAATAATAATGAAAGCAGATACTGCTTCCTGCCCGTGTGGCATGTTTACAGTATCTGTGGGAACCAGCCGGCCCGTCGGGTACTACTCGTCCCAAAGGGGCTGCCATGTAAGAACTCGGAAATCCATTCTCTCCATGCAATCGTTATTTTATTTAACTTAATAGTCCCTACGTTGAGTGAAATCCCATGCCGTAGATCATGGTCATTCAAATGAGTACTTTCGTACGGGGTACGATATGCGCAACTCTACAACGATACCCGTGCGGCTAGGTTGTAGGTCTTACATAGCGTAATGCAACAATCAAACCTAACCACGGAATAATCATGCCTTGACCATAAAGTACACATGCTTCTTTTATTAGAAAATAATTAAGTAAATAAATAAATAAATAGATTGAAGCCTGCATGTGCATGTATGTCAATATTCGGGATCAGCCAGTCGATTACAATAGTTCATAACATGAACGTGTCTCATTCATTCAATTCAATAAGACGACTAGCCAGTCTCTTAGTTCCAACTAGGAACGCATGATCAATTTAGTCAAGATAACCATTATTATCAATGGTGTCAAGGCATGAAAGTCAATTAGCATTAAATGGGGTCGAGTCTATAACTCTCAGGGTTAAGTTCCAGTCTTACTGGATATCCATAAATCAATCAAGACACTTGGCACTAATACACAACCATATGTATTAAAATACTAACATGCTAAGATTATCAGGTTCATGCAAAAAGGCGTAAGGACAAAATAGGAGGATTATCATGCCATCATAAAATGAATAAGTTATAAAGCAATAGAAACACCAAGGTCAGGAAGTCACGCTGACAAGTCTAATCTAAGGCTAACAAGTCACGCCAAGTCTAGCCTGAAGGAGTGAGCGTATAAAATAATACACGCTGGCAAGCGTGAGCGTGGAAAGAAATCTACGCACGCTCAGAGTGGACGTGATAGGAAATCCACGCATACAAAGGCATGAGCGTGACTAAAAATTCACGCACGCAAGTACAAAGACATGAGCGTGAAAAGTCACGCACTCAGTACGAAGACATGAGCGTGACTCAGAATTCACGCAGACAACGTAGAGACGTGTGCGTGACTAAAATACACGCACGCAAGGATGTGTGCGTGACTAAAAATACACGCACGCAAGGATGTGTGCGTGACTAAAAATACACGCACGCAAGGATGTATGCGTGACTAAAATACACGCACGCAAGGATGTATGCGTGACTAAAAATACACACAAACACGTAAAGACGTGTGCGTGACAAGAAATACACGCACGCACGCAAAGACGTGTGCGTGACAAAAATACACGCAAAACACGTAAGGACGTGTGCGTGACTGGGCTGATGTTTTACGCGAGCACGTAAGAACATGTGCGTACAACATCTCCCGAACTCTAAGTCCTATGGAGCCTTCGTTCCAGTGCCAGAGAAATACACGCAAAGTTGGTGGACCAAGAACCCATGAACAGCCGAATACAAAAACTTAGATCTAGAAGAAACAAGCCAACGAAATCCAAAATACTAAGTAGTAAACTCTCTTAGAATTACAAGAGGAAGCCAAATGAACCATAAAAACATGGTTCTCAAGTAGAAGCAAGTTTGCACTTGCCTCCTGCTGCTGCTGCTGGTAGGTGGAGAAGTGATGAGAGGAAGAAGAAGAAGTAATGGTGGAGAAGAAGTAAATTAGGAGAGAGAATGGAGGGGGTGGCTTTAAATATGGAAGGGTGGTTGGTGGGAGACTAATGGGCCGGGTTTAAGGGGAGTCATCCAAGGCCAAACCCGAAAGCAACACAAGGAGGTAAAAAGCAGAAAATAAAATGCAGGAAAAAAATGCAGATAATAAAATTACAGGAAATTAATTAACATGAAAATTAAAGAGCAGATAATTAATTAACATAAAATTAAAGGAATTTAAATACAGGATAATACATTATAAATACTAAATAATTATATTCAAGCAATATACGTATTAAAATACGCATCCTGGGAACGGGGAGTGACATCTCTACCCACCTTGAAAAAATTCCGTCCTCGGAATTTCAAATCCAAGTAGGTAGAAATATCGGAGCTAAACTAATACAAGCAATTCTAGTGAGCAAGCAATCATTTTACCATATCAAAAGCAAGTACTATATATGTAAATCCATCAATCTACGATATCAATCAGTTCTACCCATAAGGCGATAAGCATGAGGAATCAAGACAATCAAGGTATACAGAAAGAGATATACCTTGTGAGTCAAACAGGTGTGGATACCGTGATCGGATATCATCCTCACGTTCCCACGTTGACTCTCCCAAGGAGTGATGACCCCAAGCAACACGGACAAGACTAATTGTTCGGTTCTTGAGTATCTTCTCTCTTCGGTCCAAAATGGACACAGGCTATTCCTCGTAAGACAGGTTGGTACCAACAACCAGCTCAGAATGATCGAGGACATGGCTTGGGTCCGATACATACCTACGTAATTGAGATACATGAAACACGTCATGCACCTCTCGTAACGAAGGTGGAAGGGATAAACGATAAGCAACATCGCCTATCCGATCAAGGATAACAAATGGGCCCACGTACCGCGGACTCAATTTCCCGCGAACGCCAAATCTAATGACCCCACGAGTAGGTGAGATCCTCAAGAATACGTGGTCCCCAATAGAGAACTCTAATGGCCGACGATGCTGGTCTGCCCAATGACGATGCCGATCCTGCGCAACTCGAAGTCGCTCTCTAATTCCCTTAACCACTTCAACCGTCTGAATAATCATTTTCGCACCTAGCATCTTCCTCTCCCCGATATCATCCCATGCAAGCGGCGACCTGCACTTCTTACCATATAATGCGTCGAATGGCGCCATCTGGATACTAGCTTGATAACTATTGTTGTACGAGAATTCGACCAAGTGCAGGTGACTCTCCCAAGACCCTCCAAAATCTAGAGTGCAAGCTCGCAACATGTCTTCTAAAGTCTGAATCGTTCTTTCTGATTGCCCATCCGTCTGCGGATGGTAAGCCGTGCTAAATCTTAACTTGGTGCCCAGACTATGATGTAAGCTCTTCCAAAAATGTGATGTAAAGCGGGTATCTCGATCAGACACAATACTGACAGGGACTCCATGCTGCCTGACTATCTGTTGCATATATAACTCCGCCAACTTTTCTGTAGATTGCCCTACTCTGAAAGGAAGAAAGTGTGCTACCTTTGTAAGTCGGTCCACTATCACCCAAATAGCATCCTTACCACTTGGTGATCTCGGTAAACCGGTCACAAAGTCCATTGTAATATGCTCACATTTCCATTCCGGGATAGGAAGCGGTTGCAATAGCCCAGCTGGCCTCTGCTGTTCTGCCTTCACTTGCTGACATACCAAGCAACAGAAAACAAATCTAGCTATCTCTCTCTTCATCCCGTTCCACCAGAAATGCTGCTTGATATCCTGGTACATCTTGGTCCCTCCAGGGTGAATAGAATACTGAGAACTGTGAGCTTCTGCACATAACCTCATGTCTGATATCTCCACTAGGTACACATAGACGTGATCCAAACCTAAGTGTACCATCTTCATGAATCCTCATCTCCTTCCTGAGTCCTGACTCACATTCTGTCCTAAGCTTCTGAATCCTTGAGTCCTGTGCCTGAGCTGCCTTGATCCTGCCTACCAAGTCGGATTGAACTTGCAGACTTGTTAGAACTCCTACATCACTAGGAAGTATAACTTCGATGCCCATCTCCTGAAGGTCTTCTAAGATATGCCTCTGCGTTGTTAACATAAATGCGCCGCCTCTTCTGCTGAGAGCGTCTGCCACTACATTAGCCTTGCCTGGGTGATACTGAAGCTCTACGTCATAATCCTTGATCAACTCCAGCCATCTTCTATGCCTCATGTTCAGTTCCTTCTGAGTAAAGATGTACTTCAGACTTTTATGGTCTGTGTACATTTTCACTCGGTCACCATATAAGTAATGTCTCCATAGCTTCAGAGCAAACACTACTGCCGCTAACTCCAAATCATGAGTTGGGTAATTCTTCTCGTGGTCCCGAAGCTGCCTAGATGCATATGCTATCACCTTTCCATGCTGCATAAGGACACATCCAAGTCCTTTACCTGACGCATCACAATATACTGTAAAACCTCCGGGTCCAACTGGCAATGTAAGAATAGGTGCTGATATCAACTTCTGCTTCAAAGTCTCAAATGATGCCTGACATTCTGCCGACCAAACAAATGGCACATCCTTCCGGGTCAAGCGGGTCATGGGCGCTGAAAGCCTTGCAAAGTCTGACACAAACCTTCTGTAATATCCTGCCAATCCCAAGAAACTCCGCACATCTGCTACAGTCTTGGGTACTGGCCAACTCTCTACTGCTTCTACCTTCTTGGGATCTACTGCTACTCCAGCTCCTGATATGATATGACCCAAAAATGAAATGTGATCCGACCAAAACTCACACTTGCTGAGCTTGGCATACAACTGGTTCTCTCTCAGAACCTGCAACACTTTCCTGAGGTGGTCTTCATGCTCCTCTTCACTAGCTGAGTATACGAGAATGTCGTCAAGAAATACGACGACAAACTGGTCTAAATATGGCATAAAGATGCGGTTCATCAAATCCATAAATATTGCTGGAGCATTGGTCAAACCAAACGACATTACTAAGAATTCGTAATGCCCATACTTCGACCTGAATGCTGTCTTGGAAATATCTTCCTTCCGAACCCTCACTTGATGGTACCCTGAACGAAGATCTATCTTGGAGAAAACTCTAGCTCTGCTCAACTGATCAAATAAGTCGTCGATCCTGGGTAATGGGTACTTGTTCTTCACCGTTGCCGCGTTAAGCTTTCTGTAGTCAATGCACAATCTGGATGACCCATCCTTCTTCCCCACAAGTACCACTGGTGCTGCCCACGGCGATACGCTAGCTTGGATGAACTTCTTCTCCTTCAGTTCCTCTATGTGCTGATATACCTTGGCCTGCTCTGAATCCGCCATTCTGTAAATTCGATCTGATATCGGTTTAGTTCCTGGTGCCAATTCTATGCTGAACTCAATATCTCTAACTGGTGGTAGACCTGGAAGTTCTTCAGGAAATATGTCTAGAAACTCATCAACTACCTTCGGAATCTGAACTTCCTCCATTGTCGTTACTACTCCCTGCTCTTGCTGAGTTGCCTCTGATCTGACTAAGGTGAACCTCTTCATGCCTGGAATATCAAAAGATACACTCCCTCTACGACAATCTATTGTCGCATGACTGTCTTTCAGCCAGTCCATGCCTAAGATAACGTCGAAATTTTCAACAGGAAATTCTATCAACCGGGCAGGTAAGGAATGCCCGCAAACTACAACGCTACATGCTAAAATAACTCTACTAACTCCTACGAGTCCATTACCAGTGAGTATATTCAACCTCCCTGGCAATGCCTCGAACTCCATTCCTAGCCGTGTCGCAAATCGTGCAGATATAAATGAATGGGATGCTCCCGAATCAAACAATGCTACTGCGGGATATGAGGCGACGAGAATGTTACCTGCCACAACATCTCCCGATGCTAATGCCTCCTCCAAGGACAAAGTGAATGCTTGCCCTCGACCTCCTTGCTGATTTTCATGCTGCGGCCTAGCCTGATGCTGCTGCTGGCCCCTTCCTTGATGATGCTGGGGTGGTCTATGCTGGTGTTGCTGCATCGACGGTCCCTGCTGCCAAAACATCTGAGCCTGCGGTACTAACGGACGCTGTGCCAACGGCCTTACTGCTACTGCTGGTCCTCGATACTGGCCTGCCCCTGGTGCTGGCAGAGCAGGAAACTGTTTCCCTGGTCCTCCTGACCTTGAATTCATGGGACATGTGGTAACCCGATGGTCTGGATTTCCACATATCAGACACAGTCCATTCAATATCCGACACACATCTCTAGTGTGTCCTATGTTCCCACAATAAGTGCAGCCCGCCGAGGGTTGCTGGTTCTTCCTCTGTTGCTGTTGCTGCTGCTGCCTGGGTGGTGCTGGTCCTCGTATCGCCACATCGTGGATGCGAATACCAGCGGATGGTGCTGTTGTTCGGGGCACTGCTCTCCCTCCTCCTTCAATCTGACTGTGGGATCTCTTTTGACCCCCAGTCCTTGTCGCAAGCCTCTGAATGGTGATCTCATGCCTTCGAGTTGCCGTCAATACTTCATCAAAAGTTTGGTAATTGTGCCCCTCTATTAATTGCAAGAGTTCAAGATGAAACCCTTGCTGAAACCTCATGGCCCTATGGCTCTCTATTGCTACCATCTCTGGGGCGAATCTACTCAATCTGCAGAACTCCACTGCATAAGCATCTACAGTTTTGCCGGCCTACCTGAGGTTGATAAACTTCTGTTGTAGCTCAAACCGTACCACAACTCCATAGTACTTGGTCTTGAATCTTGCTGTGAAATCGTCCCAAGCCACAGGACGTCTGGTGCCCACTTCCTCTGATTCCCACCAATCACGCGCGAGATCCTGAAGTAACAACTTCACTAGATCCACACGTTCTTCTGCCGGTACCTTAGCTGCTGTCAGAATAGCCTCCATATCCTTAAGCCATGCATCTGCTGAGATGGCATCCTCCGTGCCCTCGAAATGGCGGGGGTTGTACTTGCAAAACCTGGCTGATGCTCCTGAATCAGCCCTCACTCCTCTTTCCAAAGCCGTCTGCAATCCTTGGTTAAGCAACACATTCTGCTCTTGTAGCTGAGTGTGCATGCGCTGCTGGGCCAACATCTGATGTTGCTGAGTAGCCATCATTCCTCTCATGATCTCCAGAAGGGCTGGTGTGCCCACTTCCACAGGGGTAGGTGGAACTGTTGGTGGGCTTGAAACTTTCGGATACTGCGGTTCAACTGCTGGTTCTACTATCACTTCTTGTTGGATAGTCTCCTGAGGTGAGACTGGCCCTTGTTGTTGACCAACCTGGTCAGGTTGTCCATGTTGCCCTTGTTGTTGCTGTCCAGCTCTGACCGATGTGGACGAAGTGCCCCTAAGAAAAGGGACAAGAGAACAATCAAACGACCGGACATGAAGGATCAATGAAGTCAAAGGATACCGGAATGTCAAGCTAGAATCGAGAATAACGAATCATGAGATCAAGGGGGGAAACATGTGTGATTGAGACATCCTATAAATCAAAAACACCCCACAAGTCTGAAATTGAGACCTGCATGGGCCACCACTAAAACCTTGTCACGCCCCAAAACCAGAATACTGGAGAGCGGGGGAATGACTCAGCCAGCTACGTATTACGGGTAGATGAATACCGTATAATACGATCAATGCTGTCTAACTAGACGATGGGGTGCATACTACATAAAAGTCTTTCTATGGTCATTTCACATCTATTGTCTCAATCATTCGAACAAGGAAACAGAAATATAGAACATGTAAGATAAAGCAGTAAGGCGTCCCAAACGCTCAGTCAAAATGTTCTTGAGATCTGGCTTTACAAAATATAGCCAGATGATATAGCAAGTATACACAGTTGTTATCAGCTGCAGTCTGACTTAGTTACAATTATGTAAAAGTAAGTACAAGACAATCCGACTAACATGTCGGTGCCAAACGGCTAAGTATAAAGTAAATGACAAAACGAACGGTGAAGTAAGGAACCCACTCGAGTCCTCCTGCAATCATTCCTCTAGTATTGACCATCCTGGAGGTGGAAGTAAGCTGAGTCCTCGGGAACCGGCTCTAAATCTGGCCATGCAAAACCAGAGAGGTTAGACCTCTAATAGCAAGTACCACAAGGAAGGACGATATGAAGGACATAAACCAGTAAGTAAGAGAATATAATAATAGATCTCTGCTTTCCACTAGGATTCACATAACATCACGACACTTCGAACCAACCTCCCAACCAAACAAGGACAGAAGTTGGCCCGTCATGTCCTGACATTCTGATCATCCCAGTTAGGTAACAGAGTAGTACAGTACACAAACAAATCATCTTGAACGGCCAATCAACTCCTACGGCTTGCTATTGTGAGTCCCAAGTTATCCTGGAATTATGCAACTAGGGATTCCTCAGTTCTTACTATGTGCGAGCAAGGCTAGTCTATCCAGTTAACCATGTGTGCCATGCATGAATTAGACGAGTCCTAGCAGGACGCCCGTCAATATACAATATACAATAATAATGAAAGCAGATACTGCTTCCTGCCCGTGTGGCAGGTTTACAGTATCTGTGGGAACCAGCCGGCCCGTCGGGTACTACTCGTCCCAAGGGGGCTGCCATGTAAGAACTCGGAAATCCATTCTCTCCATGCAATCGTTATTTTATTTAACTTAATAGTCCCTACGTTGAGTGAAATCCCATGCCGTAGATCATGGTCATTCAAATGAGTACTTTCGTACGGGGTACGATATGCGCAACTCTACAACGATACCCGTGCGGCTAGGTTGTAGGTCTTACATAGCGTAATGCAACAATCAAACCTAACCACGGAATAATCATGCCTTGACCATAAAGTACACATGCTTCTTTTGTTAGAAAATAATTAAGTAAATAAATAAATAAATAGATTGAAGCCTGCATGTGCATGTATGTCAATATTCGGGATCAGCCAGTCGATTACAATAGTTCATAATATGAACGTGTCTCATTCATTCAATTCAATAAGACGACTAGCCAGTCTCTTAGTTCCAACTAGGAACGCATGATCAATATAGTCAAGATAACCATTATTATCAATGGTGTCAAGGCATGAAAGTCAATTAGCATTAAATGGGGTCGAGTCTATAACTCTCAGGGTTAAGTTTCAGTCTTACTGGATATCCATAAATCAATCAAGACACTTGGCACTAATACACAACCATATGTATTAAAATACTAACATGCTAAGATTATCAGGTTCATGCAAAAAGGCGTAAGGACAAAATAGGAGGATTATCATGCCATCATAAAATGAATAAGTTATAAAGCAATAGAAACACCAAGGTCAGGAAGTCACGCTGACAAGTCTAATCTAAGGCTAACAAGTCACGCCAAGTCTAGCCTGAAGGAGTGAGCGTATAAAATAATACACTCTGGCAAGCGTGAGCGTGGAAAGAAATCTACGCACGCTCAGAGTGGACGTGATAGGAAATCCACGCATACAAAGGCATGAGCGTGACTAAAAATTCACGCACGCAAGTACAAAGACATGAGCATGAAAAGTCACGCACTCAGTACAAAGACATGAGCGTGACTCAGAATTCATGCAGACAACGTAGAGACGTGTGCGTGACTAAAATACATGCACGTAAGGATGTGTGCGTGACTAAAAATACACGTACGCATGAATGTGTGCGTGACTAAAATACACGTACGCAAGGATGTGTGCGTGACTAAAAATACACGCACGCAAGGATGTGTGCGTGACTAAAATACACGCACGCAAGGATGTGTGCGTGACTAAAATACACGCACGCAAGGATGTGTGTGTGACTAAAATACACGCACGCAAGGATGTGTGCATGACTAAAAATACACGCAAACACGTAAAGACGTGTGCGTGACAAGAAATACACGCACGCACGCAAAGACGTGTGCGTGACAAAAATACACGCAAAACACGTAAGGACGTGTGCGTGACTGGGCTGATGTTTTACGCGAGTACGTAAGAACGTGTGCGTACAACATCTCCCGAACTCTTAAGTCCTATGGAGCCTTCGTTCCAGTGCCAGAGAAATACACGCAAAGTTGGTGGACCAAGAACCCATGAACAGCCGAATATAAAAACTTAGATCTAGAAGAAACAAGCCAACGAAATCCAAAATACTAAGTAGTAAACTCTCTTAGAATTACAAGAGGAAGCCAAATGAACCATAAAAATATGGTTCTCAAGTAGAAGCAAGTTTGCACTTGCCTCCTGCTGCTGCTGCTGGTAGGTGGAGAAGTGATGAGAGGAAGAAGAAGAAGTAATGGTGGAGAAGAAGTAAATGAGGAGAGAGAATGGAGGGGGTGGCTTTAAATATGGAAGGGTGGTAGGTGGGAGACTAATGGGCCGGGTTTAAGGGAGTCATCCAAGGCCAAACCCGAAAGCAACACAAGGAGGTAAAAAGCAAAAAATAAAATACAGGAAAAAAATGCAGATAATAAAATTGCAGAAAATTAATTAACATGAAAATTAAAGAGCAGATAATTAATTAACATGAAATTAAAGGAATTTAAATACAGGATAATACATGATAAATACTAAATAAATACATTCAAGCAATATACGTATTAAAATACGCATCCTGTGAACGGGGAGTGACATCGGGGCTTTCTCGACGACGAACTCGAGCGGGGCGTTCTCGACGACGACGAACTCGAGCGGGGCGTTCTTGACGACGACGAACTCGAGGCCACGACGAACTCTTGTATCGCCGAGCTCGAGCGGCTTCGTCGAAGCGTTCTCGACGACGAACTCGAGGCCACGACCTCGACCTCAATGACGAGCTGGGGTTAGGGTTTTCTGGACGACGAGCTTCGTTGACCCAGATCGACGAGGAGCTAGGATTAGGGTTTGAGCCAGCACTCCCGGCGGTCGGAAGGCGGAGGCGATGTGCTCGCGCGGTGGTCGAAAGGCGGTCGAAATGGTGGGGGCATCCTCGTGATCCTGATGGACACAAAAATTCAGGACACAGAATTCAGTACACATATAATGTCACAAGATACACTAAAAAAATATTTTCTATAAATAGTTTACCAAACATATTTTTTTTCCTTTTCAAAAAATTATTTTCTAGATGGAAGTATCCAAACGCAAACTCAGAATCTCTATACTTAGAAAACAATTTTATAATTTACTTTCACAAAACTGTTTTCAGAAAAAACTTTCAGAAAACATATCCAAACGGACCCTTACTCTACAGCACACGTTATAGGATCGCAACATATACTGTAGCAAGTTCATAAGTTTATTATAACTCTATCAAACGAAGCAATTACTTCAACGTTTTGATAAGATGAGAATTGAGAGTGTTGGGAACACGGTGTGACCCGAACCAGAGTTGGCCCATGAGGTACGATATTGGACTAGGCCATGTCTTAGAAGAAAATTTTCATGTAAGACATGAATCAACTCCAATTATTTACACCTTTGAGCGCTCAACCGGAAACAAGATACAATCCAACAATCTCCACCTACCTTAACTCGTTTTCGCTAGCCGAACAACCTTAGGACCCATGCTACCTTTGCTCGTTCCGTCATCCAAACAACCTTAGCACCCATGATATCTTTGCTCGTTCCGTCAGCCGAGCACCCAGGAGATCTAATATATTGTCATCTCGATCAGTTCGACCACAGAACCAAACCTACACATTCATCCACACCACCATTGTGTGCCAATCACAATGTCTTGCTCCATCTTAGGCGTGTCGGACCCACCATTGAAGTCAATCTGTGTAGTTGTCTTCAACATTAAGTATGATCCACCTTCCGCCTGCGAATTTCTTGACACACGGCCCGTATAATCCAATTATACGCATGAACGTTCAGCACCATCTATCTCGAACTAATTAAAGCCGTTCAAACCATCCTCGTAATCATGGGCTCTAATACCACATGTTGGAAACGCGATGTGACCCGAACCGGAGTTGGCCCATGAGGTGCGATATTGGACTGTACCCATATGCCTTAAAAGAGAATTCTCATGTAAGGCTTAAATAAATCACAAGTATCTGCACCTCATGAGCACACCTACTACCCGATGTGGGACTAAATTACCAACTCCATTGTCACCCCCTTTGAGCGTTCAACCGGAACGAGATACAATACAATATGGAGAACTTCATTCTACTTTAAGTGATGAGATAAGGGCTAGAAGAATAAGATTCATAATATATTTATTGATAAGATAAGAGTGTTGGAAGAACAGGAAGTTTTGCCTACTTTTGTGTTTAGACCATTAGTTTTCGCATTAGCATTGTTCTCTCATTGTCAGCTACGAAGTACAGACACTACAAAATTTGATATCGTGTGGAACATGTAACAAACACAAAATGGACAGTCCACAATACAACTACGGCATGTCAAAACTGGTGTTGATTCTAATTTGTGTATGTTCGACATAGATTAACAGATAATGTCCTTTTCATCTGGATTTATCAAATTTAATCCTGCTTAGAGTTCCTTATTAACCTGTTACCAAAGGGCACCAAATAAAAATGACCAACACAACCCCTATAAAAGGAATAACAAGAGTTTTCAAATCCCAAAGCCATCCTAGATATTGCCATACCTTTCTAACATGGATCCTGATTCCTGTCCTACAGGAGGAAGGGAGGCCGTCTCCCTGAGATTAAAAGTATGCAATGTTTAAAAGGGCCAATGATGAAGGATGCTATGACAGATGTCATAGATTCTATACATTAAGTCAATGTGCTATTTAACTATAAGGAAGACTAGAAGGAGTACATACTGGAGATGGGGCCAACAATAGAAACATGAACACATGGTTAGCCCCAACAAAGGACAACACCATGATCCGATAACTCAAGTTTGGAGTCCCATCAGGGTCCACTTGAACCCTTTGCAACGATCAATGTTATAAACTAAGGAAGAGTTCTTCCTGATCAACTCTAGGAAAAGAAATTCTAGTAGTCAAAAAGGATTAATAGAACTCTTTACTATCTTATGCCTACAACTGCATCTTTATAATACTGTCATCTTTATAATGTTGACAAAGACTATATATACGCTATACCAACAGAAGAAAAAAACCAAGAAATAATGAGTACTCTCTAGCAGCAAAATTTGAATCGCATTATGGAAATGCTTAAACATCCTGCTCGAAAACTACTGGAAGATTCTCTATTTCTCAATGCATTTAACATTTCTCAGTGCCATGAACCTAGCAAAGGAGTTAGTTAGCAGGACACCAAGTCTAAAAACATCTAACATTTCAAGCAAGTTGGGATCCTATAGCAAATCGAAGTTCAAATCAAAACACCAGTCAAAGCACTTTCAAACGGGGGCCAACCAGTGTTTTTAAGGTATTATAGCCCCAAATATCCTAAGCTTTCCTTATCTAAATTAAGTAGTCAGCTGACTGGAATATATTTGTGATAGTGGTGATACTGCATGCGCAAAATCAACTCAATACCCTTATATGAATGAATGATGAAAGCCAAATTTCCTCCTTCCATAATCCAAATTGATATAGTCAACTGATTGATCTAGTTACACCTACATGTACAAAAGAAACTCTTTATGCATGAAAGATGATCTACCTCTCTCAATGTGTGTTTCTGTGTGCACTGTGCACACATGTGCATCACAAGTGAGCATTATTCAATTTTGGACCGAAAACCTAACCGAACCGAACCGAATTAGAGATTCGGTTCGGTTTAAAAAAAATTGGTTCGGTTTCTAAATCTTCTTATTCGGTTTTGGTTTTAGTTTTGGGTTTCGGTTTTATTCCAAAACCGGAAACCGAATAAAAAAAATTTAGTTTATATATATATATATATATATATATATATATATATATATATATATATATATATATATATATTTGGAAAAAGGTAAATTTTATTCCAAAAGAAAACCATAATCATACAACATACAATCTGAGTGGGACTCCCACTCAGCACTCATCCATTCTCCATAGCGTTCACATCAAATTCAATGTTATGGAGAATTCCAACCGGAGGTGTGACTAGTCCCTCAAAGATCCGGCGGTTTCGCTCCCGCCAAACATGCCAAACCGAAGCCGCCAGACGAATTCTGGCTGTACGGAACCAGTCCTGACCTCGACCCCTGCTATCTCGTATCACCGGGATGATGTCTCCAATGTATTTACCAGAGGCGCACACTTCCAATATCCGACTCTGCTCCGACCATATCTGTCATGCCAGAGTGCACTCGAAAAAGATATGTTTAATAGACTCAGGCTCCAAACCGCAAAGCACACATTTGGGGTCCGGCACTGGCACTCCAAAAGAACTCAGGCGATCCCTCGTCAAGAAGCGACCCAGAAGAAGCTTGTAAGCATCTTTCTGGCCAGACCCTTACACCAGACGAACTCGTAATCAGAACTCAGAGGAAAAGTGTGCCGGATAAGATTGTAGCAACTACGGAACTGGAACTCCCCCGAGCCCGAAGATGCTCCAGTCGGCTCCCAAATCCACCGATCCGCAGGCAAAGCCGAATCAATAACAGTAGACATAATGAACATTCCCAGCTCCTCAGTGTACCGATAAGATTCCGGCCTCCACTCTCCATCTCGTAAGATCCGACTACACGTCAGACCTCGCCTGTCCTCTGTGTGAGTCGGGAATCCCCTGATGTCTAGCAACGAACGCCGATCTATCCAAGGGTCCCGCCAGAGGTCCGTACCCGACCCATCCTTCATGACCCTCTGGATAGCAGACTTGAGCACACCCATGTGTCTCAGGACAGTCTTGAACGTGACAGAATGGTTGTTATCAGGAGAACATGTCCAAAAATTGTCCTGCTTCACGTATCTGCTGTGCATCCAGTCCGCCCAGAGAGACCCCCCGCTAATGAATTTCCAGGCCAACTTGAGCGCAGAGGCCTCCCTGATCTCCAGCAACGGCCTGAGCCCCACACCTCCCTCCTTCCTGGGACGACAGAGCTGCTCTCACGAGATCGCATGCATACCCCCCCTCCAAAGGAAATCAGCACATAGACGCTCCACTCGCCGAATAGTGGCCACCGGGAGGAGGATGGACTGTAGCCAAAAATGGGCCACCGCCGAGATCACAGATCTGATCAGCTCAATACGTCCGCCAAAAGACAGACCGGCTGCTTGCCAGCCTTCTACTCTCCGCTGGACATACTCGACCAGGCCCTGGCAGTCCTGGTCCCGCGCATAATTGACTGTGAGGGGCACTCCTAAATAACGAACCGGAAGATCACTCCTCGCGATACCCAGGACATCAGCCCGCTCCTCCTTCTGGGAACACCGGGAACTGAAGTAGACCCTACTCTTATCCCTGTTCAGCTGGAGACCCGAGAAGGACTTCAAATCTTCCATAATCCCCGCAAGCGTCTGCAACCCCATCGTCGAAGGCTGGATGAAGACCAGTAGATCATCAGCATATATGAGGTGGGTAACTGGAGGGTCCATCCTTCGAAACAGAGGCACCAGCCGTCCACGGTGCACTGCCAGGTCCATCAAACAAGTAAAGTATTCCATCACAAGCGTGAACAGGTAAGGGGACAATGGGTCACCTTGCCTAAGCCCACGGTTGCTCTGGAAGTACCCATAAGGAATGCCCTGGATGATAACTGAGAAAGTAGGGGACGTGATGCACTCCCTGATCAACGCAACCCAGTGATCCGCGAATCCCATGGCAGACATCAAATGGCAGAGGAAGTCCCGATTGACCATGTCATACGCCTTCCTCGGGTCCAGTTTAACACAAGCTTTCTCCCCACCAGGTCTGCTGAATTCCCTCACCATCTCATGTGCCAGGAGACTATGCTCTGCAATCGACCTCCCCTTGATAAACGCAGCCTGGTTTGGAAAAACCAAGTCCTGTATGATTCCCTCCATCCGCCGGCACATAAGGTGCGTAATTATCTTATAAAGATAATTACAACATACAATAGGTCTGAAATCTGCCAATGCTGTCGCGCCCTCCTTCTTAGACACCAAGGTCAGGGAAGTGTGATTCAGCTTCTTCAAAAGCTTTCCCTTAGTGAAGAACTCCTGGACCACCTCCACGACCTGAAGCTTCAGAGTATCCCAATGGCGCTTGAAGAAACCACTGCTGAAGCCATCTGGGCCAGGGGCCTTGTTGGGGTCCGCCACCTTGACAATAGATTACACCTCCTCCAATGTGACAGGAGCAAGTAGGATGCTATTCCCAAATGGAGTCACCAACCGCTTCGTAACAACCTCTGGGAACAAGGACAGGTAGTCAGTCTGAAAATATAAATCACAATAGTACCTGACAGCCTCGCCCTGTATCTCAGCCGGCGTCCCTACCAGAGTGCCATCCGCATCAAGAAGCTGGGATATGTGATTCCGATTCTGTCTAGTCCGGATAACGTCATAAAAGAACTTGGAGCACCGGTCTCCATCCTTCAGCCAGGAACATTTGGCTCGCTGAGCCGAGCTAATTTCCTTCTGCAGCCTCAGAATGTTGACATCTCTAATCAGCTCATTCTCTCTAGCCGCCAGATCTCCATTAAGCATGTCAGCTTGCAAATCCTGCAGCAAAGATCTCAACTCAGCCTCCTTATCTTCTAGAGTGGTTTTGGGCAACCCCTGCACCCAACTCCTGAGAGCTCTCTTCGTGGCCTTGAGGCGACGAACCAATCGGAATTGAGCCGTCCCCCCCTGACCGCTAGACAGCCCCTCTGCGACAGCCTCTATGTAGCCCTCCGAGAGATACCAACTGTTGTAATTATACCTGAACGGACGGGACTTTCCAAGAGATCGAGCAGAGAAGCCAACCCTGATGGGGGAGTGATCGCTCGTCCCAGCTGCCAGACCCTCCGCCGAAGAGTTGGAGAAGTGACGAAACCACTCCCCGTTGCCCAGAGCTCGATCAAGCTGACAAGCAACCCTGTTGTGAGTTGCTTTGTTGTGCCAAGTCCAGATGAAGCCTGAGCGAGACAGTTCCCGAAGCCCCGCAAGCAGGAGGCATCTCTGAAAATCATAAAGGATAGAATCTGGAATCGGACGACCACCCAGCTTCTCTCCATGATGCATAAGAGCGTTGTAGTCCCCAATCAAGAGCAGAGGGAGACACGACGACTCAGCAACAGCGGAAACACGAGAGATGTCGCTCCATAGTGACTCCCTTCTCCTTCTGTCATTGTGGCCGTAGACCGCCCCCAACAAGAACCGGAAGCCACCCTTGTTCACGAAGGAGATGGCAATCAACTGCTCCGTCATCAAGATCAAGTCACCATCCCAACTCTTCGAGTTCCAGTGAACCCAAATCCTGGCCATGTCACAAAGGGCCAGGTTGTGCAGCTGGGCCCAGTGAGAAGGTGTCCGCCGAGTAAGGGTCTTCTCCCCTTTGATCTTGGATTCTAAAATAATAGAAATATCACACTTCTCTCTGTGGAGTACCCCACATATCTCTCTCCACCTCCCTAGAGAACACGCCCCTCTCACATTCCAGGCAATAATGGCCATTAATTAATGAGAGGTGGGGTCCCCCTAGAAAACTCCCGGATCAGCACCTGGGGGAAGTGTCGCACCCGTCGCTAAAGAGTCCCCCTCCATCCCAGACGGAACCGCCTGTTGGGGAGCGACCTGAGATAGAACCAACGCCCAGGCAGGATTGTCAACACACACCGCCTCCTCTCTGTCCGAAGTATGACCCACCTCCATTGAGGGGCCATCCCTCAACATGCCGACAGCGCGCCTCTTCCTACAGTAAACCTGCCCTCCAGACGATCCGTCATCCCTTCGTGCCTCAATCTCCGACGCCGCCATACCTCTAGTAACTATACTACTCAGCCCCTGGCCAGTGGACGTGGCCCCACCCATGGAAACCAGCTGAGTAGATACAACGAGACTCAAACCGCCATCACTCACAGGATGAGGATCCTCCCCCTCCAAGACCTCCTCTCCGCTCCCATCTCTGACATCCATATCACACGGGGCTTCTGGGACCTCACTAGGGGGGATAATAGGTTCCGCCGGAAGTCCAACCTCCGAACAGGCACTGGCCAGATGCCCGAAGCAGGAACATCGAGAACAGGTAGGTGGAACCCATTCATACTCTACCTTCTGGGTAAGCACCTCTCCAGAAGGAATCACATATTCCACCGTCTTTGGGAGCTCCCCCCTGCCCGAATCTCCACAAAGATCTTCGCGTACATCAACTGCGTCCGGAACGCAGTAGCTTCATCTGCCTTAATCGAGGTGCCCACCAAACTGGCCAGCCGCATCAACAGATGTATGCTCCAAAACCGGACCGGGAACTCAGGGAATCGAATCCATACTGGAATGGCATTCAGAACCTCCCTCTCACATCGCAGTTCCGGAGTCCACTCTTTGAGAATGATCAGTCGGCCGTCGAACGTCCAGGGGCCGCTTTGGAGGATCCAAGCGACATCCTCTGTCAGTCCGAACTTCACATAATAGAAGCCATTCTCGCGTGCAAAAAACTCCATACTCCCCTTAGGCTGCCAGACACGCACTGCATAGCCCCTGATCTGTCCATAGAAAGGCTTATTGTCCAAGACGTACAGGACTAGGGTATTCTCCCAGTACGCTGTCACCTTCTGGATCTCCTCCGCCGGGAACGATGCCCTGAAACCCTTTCCAGCCATAATCGGCGGAACGTACTCCATCGAAGTGGGGTTTTTAGGCCCCACAGGTTTGCATATCTCAACCCAGGACCGTCCAGCAGGCCGGTGGGACGTCCCAAGAGGCCTCAGGGCAATCACCGGGCGGGTAGTCCCCGACCCCTGAGCATCCAGTTCCACTACTTTGCTCTTCTCCTTCGCCGCCGCAGTTGCTTTAGGCCGCCAACCCACCGATCTTCCAGCAGACATCTCCTGACCCCGGCCAGATGGCCGAGACCGTGACCCGCTCAGACGGCTATCAGGAAGGCGATCCCTACCCTGACCCTGTCCGCCACCCATCTTCCCTCCGGCCTTCGTCACGCGACGACGCATAACCGTCGTCCACCCACCTCCCTCCGTTTGGCTCCCTAGCGATCCTGAGCCAGATCCGAATTGAAAGTTCGGATCTATGTTGCCGCCCCGCAGCGAGATCGCCCCCCCCCCCCCCCCCGGTCACCACATGAAGGGAGCCCGACCCCCCTCTCGAAGAATCCCCCCCCCCCCTCCGCCTGGGGGGGTCGTCGACGACCCCGGGGGGTCCACCCGACCCCCCCCCCCCCCCCCCCCCATGCTCTCCCCCCCCCACCCACCGCCTGGGGGGGAGCCTTCGCGTGCGCTGACAGCGGGGGGTCCGCCCGACCCCCCCGTTCATGCTCCCGCCCCCCCCCCCCCCAGCGCCGGAGGGGGGGGCGCTCTTCTTGGTCAGCGCCCTGACGCCGCCGGCCAGGGGGTCCGACGGTCGCGGGGGCGGCCCGCTCGGAACCCTAGCCATCGCCTGGGAGTCGCACGCGCTCGGAACCCTAGCCATCGGTGTATATATATATATATATATATATATATATATATATATATATATATATATATATATAGAGAGAGAGAGAGAGAGGCATATTTAGTTACTATATATTAACAAAAAAAGCGCAAATAAACCGAAAAATTGAACCGAATAAACCAAAAATCGAACCGGTTTAATTCAATTCGGTTTGATTCAATTATGTGTCAATTCGATTCGATTTCGGTTTTGCTTATTCGGTTTTTGGTCCAATTCGATTTTCGGTTATTCGGTTCGGTTTGAACCGAATTAACCGAATGCTCACCCCCTAGTCACATAGAAGAAAGGATGTTCCGAACCACTAGAAAGTCAACATTAGATTTGTAGATAAGATTTCAATGTATATGTATATTTGTCACCTTACTCAGCTTCTATATGCGAGGGTGAGATATTTACAGTGTAATGCATCAAAGAGTAACAGAGAATTGCAAAAATGGTACAGGAAAGTAAACCACATTTTTGAGCCAAAGGACTAACAGATCATTCAGTGTGATTAAATATGAATCAAATGGGTCGAGCAAAGATGAAAACACAAGTTAGTTGCCATAACTGTGGCAATGGCTATTAAATCCACGAGAGCCACAAATGGAATAAGTAGGTGATGAATAAGTCGTTTATGGCAAGGCACCTAATTAGATTCTGATTAGACAAATAAATGTAACTTGCATCTTTGTTAAGAGCTTCTGATTGATATGCCACTACCAAAATTTCTATCAAAACAATTGAAAGAGCTCGATACCTAAATAAAAAAAGGTAATCATAAATATAACTTTCAACTCTGTCAGCATCAAAAGAACCATTTATGGCAGCATTAACATCCTAAATAGCAGTGCTGCAAATAATTTTGTACTGTTCAAATCAAGAAAATGTTGGGTATTGTTACTTCATATAATATGTTTCACAAAACCCATGAAATTTGGTTAAGCTCACCAGTCGTGGTTCCGGGTAATCTTACTTCAAGGAAGCAGCACCAAAGGCCTCCATACTGTAACTGATATAAAACCTCCCTGCTTGGCATTATTACAGGGTATAAAAGATCTTAAAAGGAAGAAGTAAAAGGGCCAATGTACAAAGTAATTACCTGCACTGCATGTTTAAGGATTATTGACCACAATAATAGCTAGATCCTGATCTTAATGTACAGAAAACCCATGGTCAAGGAAAATCAGGAAAAGTAAACAAGAAAAGTTTTAGTTCTTGTACAAAACAAGGCTGCAGATGAAATTGTCCTCTTTCTTGGAACGATCTTTTATCAGGAATACGTAGGATCGTGGCAAGGCGTCAAAAAGCCCAAAGAACATGAAATAACAATATCACCAAATTTTGGATAGAATGGCAGGTAAGGAAACACGGCGCCGGAGCATCATATACATATACTCATACACCCAGTTTAACATTATTCAAATTTCAAACACTCAGTGCCAGCCACCTGCTCTCATTTGATAATACATACTAAAAATCTAAGAATACATGAAGAAATGCCCTCAATGTTAAGTAAAACCCCACCACATATCCTGTAACTTTGCCAGTAACCATCACAAGAAATGAATCTACTGCTGATTTTTCTACATAGGCAAAGATTCCTAACTACAAAAAAGGGTATGATCAGGGTTGAAGCAACAATAGAAAATTCCCTTATCTAAGAATGCAACAAAATTTTCTGTTAGGGATGCTTCATCTCTTTCATCATACAATCCCACTCAAATCTCCATTGTTTAGCTCCAATTACAATAGCCGTGCCAACAAAGGCAGCCATCCACCTTGTCATTGTATAGATCTGGACTTGAGGCTGGGAAAAGAAGCCAGAAGAAACAGAACAAACCAGCTGCAAATACAATGGTCGCCACACCTACAGATCGGAATAAAGATTAATCCAGTTCAAATAAAATGCAGAAGTCACCAAATAAAATCTTCTCTAAAATAGAATTGCCTCCAGTTTTACAGTTGGTGATAACTAAAGACCTATTTTTAAGCAAAAGGTACTCCGTTTACAAAATCATCCTATTCTATATCCTCAATCTCTCATATTTGTAAATATCAGGAAACCAACTTCACTTTTAGCCCGTTATTAGGTTTTTCTGTAATGTTATTTTTTTGAAACATAAGAGGTTTCTGTGTTACAATTTTGGAAAAGTGTTAGTTATACACTTATGAAATAAACTTTGCTTAACAAAACTGTTAATATATCCTGCATTGAACTCATGTAAGTATCACAAAAGCTTTAACAAACCTTTTGTCCGTGAAGAAGACAACACAGGCAATCCCATAATATTACAAAGTATATGAGCCACTGTAGGGGATATCAAATTCCCTGTACATTAAAGAAAACAATTCATCAGTGTATTGCATTGCATCAACAAAGAAAATGTGCTTTCTGTAGAAGCATGAAAAATCCCAAATTCAAGCGCATGGTGGATATGCGCTGAAGTGCTTCTTTTTTCGAAGTTACAGTGGACAGTATATGCTATGTGTCAAAGACAGAAATTCTTCAGAAATAGGCAACTATCTATGAGGCAGCTTTTGGAGCTTAGGCAGCTTTCCTTTGTCAAAGCAGTGAACCATGATTCCATGCGGCAAAAGACTTGGGACGCATACAGTCAAAGCCGCATAGTCCACTCTGACACTCCATCGAAAGCCGTAAAATGCCTTGTACAGTGTGCAGACGACAGTTATAATGATAATGTCAGCATAATCATTATAATTTACAGCTGTATAATGTTAGCAGTATGCGGCAAGCAGCCTAAAGTATTATGGAGCTATGCGGCAAATGTTTTAAGCCACGCGCATGACGTGGCCGCATGTTACTCATTACGTGGAGATCATGTGTCTACGTGACCGCATGTCACTCAGCACGTCGCATGTAACTGAAACCACGCGGCAGCCTGAACGTGGCGTGCGTGCACGTCTCATCCCACGTTCTGTCAATAGGCTCATGCGCCTTTAGTGTTTAGGCGCATAAGACAAAAAAAACATTACATTCTCTACCTTATGTGTGCATAGTCATTTCCAGTGTAAATGAGTATAAATAGAGGGACATGTGCTTCCCATACATGTGCTTCCCATACATAGATATGCATACACACACAGAAGAGAGAGCTTTCATTTTCAGAGCCTACTTGCTGCGCAATCTGTCAGTGAGCCAGAGTTAGCAAGCTTCTGCAATCTTTGCATCGGATCGTCAACGGAGTAAAGAAATCGACCGCAGACTTGATCCCCATCACTCTTATTTTCCAGATTTTTACACTTTTTGTATTAGAACACTTCCATGTCACCTTAAAATACCAAACAATAGCCAGAAATGTCTAAGCTTATGAAATAATCTTCATCTAATTTGGTGCAACAAAGTAAATGGCATCACAGTGCAAAATTAAATGAACCTGCATTCAGAACAGTTCATGTAAAGAATAGGACCCAAAAGACAACAGTCTTCAACCAAAAGTTCTACTCAGCCAGTTATTCAACCATTGAGAGTCAATAACAGATACAAAAAAAGCATGTATTGGACATTCAAAAATAATACAGAACAGATGTATATTTCTTATGCAAATGTGTAGGAAATCATATGAGTTGACAAACCTGTACGAATGAAAAGGAAAGATGCATACCACCCGAATATCACAGTGTAACCAAGCTGAACACCTGGGGATGCAGGACATTAGAAAACAAAGAAAAAAAATCAGAAATAAATCTCTGAGATGGTCAGTTTAGCACAGTAAGCACATGCAACTAGTGGTACATATGTAGAAGAAAACCTAGAAAAGTAAGCGAAATATAGTTGCTTCAGCAGAAGTTTAAAATCCCTATAAGGTTCTTTTCAAGAAAAAAGAAACTCCTATAAATGCCTAACTTTCGTGAATAATAAATATGCTACTACAAACAGTTGGCTCCTATTACAAAATGTTAAGTGTTATATTAGAGTTATTAGTTAATGGACTTTAGTCCCACATTGCTTAGAAGAATAGGAGAGGGGGCTAGCCTCTCCTACATATATGTAGTCTCTCATCAATAATAAATCATCCTATTATTTCCATCTCTACATGGTGTCAGAGCCAAAACCCTAGCCGTCATCCACCACTCTCTCTCTCTACAAAATCATAACCATAATCACATCCCCCTTCACGGGAGACGACAGCCGGGATATTGCAGGCCTCAAGAAATTTTTGAAAGAACAATTTCAAACCAAGGATATGGAATCCTTGAACTATTTCTTGGGCATTGAGGTCATACGGGGTAAGCGGGACATTGTAATATCTCAAAGAAAGTATGTGCTAGACATACTAAATGATGCAGGCATGATACAAGCAAAGGGAGCAACCTCACCTATGGATCCAGGGACGAAGTTACTGCTAGACGAAGGGGTCCTGATGAACAATCCAGATCAGTATCGTCGAGTAGTTGGAAAACTCAACTACTTGGCGGTCATGACTCGTCCGGACATTTCTTTTGCAGTGAGTGTTGCAAGTAGATTTATGGCTTCTCCAAGAGTTCCACACTGGCAGACAGTTCTCAAAATTCTATGTTATCTAGTAAAGAATCCAGAAAAAGTAATTCGAATGGAGAATAATGGACACACTCGCATTGAGTGCTTTACTAATGCTGACTGGGGAGCAAGTTTGACGGATAGACGATGTACATCTGGCTACTCAGTATTTATTGGCAGAAATCTAGTGCCATTGAAGAGCAAGAAACAAAGTGTAATAGCACGCTCAAGCTCAGAAGCAGAATATCGAGTTATTGCTCATGGCACGTCAAAGATATTATATATGAAGCATCTCCTACAAGAACTGGGAGAAGACGCAAGGTCTCAAGCGGCAGATCTATGGTGTGATAACCAATATGCTATTCACATTGCCACCAACCAGTATTTCATGTACGGACGAAGCATATTGAAATTGACATCCACTTTGTTCGTGATAAATATACAAAGGGAGTGATAAAATTTCAACATGTGAGGACCGGCGATCAGATAGCTGATATCTTCACAAAGCCTCTTCTGGGTCCTCGGATTCAATTTCTATGTAACAAGCTGGACATGATTGACATCTATGCTCCAGCTTGAGGGAGGGTGTTAAGTGTTATATTAGAGTTATTAGTTAATGGACTTTAGTCCCACATTGCTTAGAAGAATAGGAGAGGGGACTAGCCTCTCCTATATATATGTAGTCTCTCATCAATAATAAATCATCCTATTATTTCCATCCCTACACAAAATAATCAGAAACTAATTTCAGGATTGTTTTGGCATCAATATAGGAACAACTTATTAACCAGTAGTTAGTTCCACTTGATGTACTCATAACTCTCTCATTGAGTAAACCAGTTTAAAACACCCCCTTGATGTCACGTCCCGACCCGTCGAATCGTTCTCGCATCGATTCAGCTGAATCGATCGTTCTCGTTGGGACGTGATATCGTACAAGTCTAGAGTTGCACTCGTACAAGGCAAAAATGATTCAATCTTAAAATGATTATCTCAATTGAAACATTCGCAGCAGAAGAAAGCAGAGTCATATTGAAGTTACACAATATACAAAACTAACACTTTTATTCATAAAACAGCATAATACAAAGGCCTTCAATAGCCCCAATGAATATGCCGATTGGTTTACAATACTCATGATCTCTCTAGCTCACAAAGGATCTAAACGTTCCATACATCATGTCTTCTATATCCCGGCCACATCTTCATGTTGCAAGTCTAAGCCCTGACGCATTGTATCAGTACACATCTCGTACTGGTGAATGGAAAATCCACTCGTCTAACCGACACTAAAAATTGTTGTAAAACATGCAGCTTAATTTGGTGATCTTTCTATCTTTGTCTTA
Organism: Iris pallida; assembly: GCA_029216955.1. NCBI lineage: Eukaryota > Viridiplantae > Streptophyta > Magnoliopsida > Asparagales > Iridaceae > Iris > Iris pallida. Next base: position 17,246,857 of record JANAVB010025399.1, on the reverse strand, counting down.
GGATCAGTTTCATGGCATCTTATAAAAGCAGGAAGCATGTACTCATGAAAAACATGTTATACTTGATAGCATACACAGAATAAGAAACATATCGAAACCCGTCGCCATGCGGCGGCTTCTTACAAACATGATGCACTCACCCTTGCGTTGATGCAAGGTGAATACATACCATCCTTTCTTGTCATGTTAAGAAACATTTGAAACATACAAGTGCCAGGATCTATGTTCCTGCACCAGACATAATCTCAGCCTACCGGTCCTATCTATATGAAGGTTACTAGCGACACGCATGTCCTCATTTAGGACAATACCCCTAGTTAGATGATTCACATATCGCATGCGGGTTGCTAGCCCCATCGAATGCATCATCTAGCCGTATTATTGTCGCACCCAGCATTTGGGTCGCAAGTCCAACTAGTGGTCCAGCAATACCCCGTGTCGATCCATTGACACGGTAGATTTCTCAAATTGTTTCTCCTAGGTCGAACGGTCCCGGTACCACAGCGAATCTCGTTCGAGGAACCACAAGCCTTGTGAATAGGAACTTAAGTCCATGACCATGCAACACGCGTCTAACTACTTCAACACAAGCATGGTATTGAAACGAGAGTAAAGCATTTACACATATATTCGCAACATTCCAGCATCTCATGGTATCACAACATATCCGATCAACACTTCGAAAGGCACAATGCCTCATCTTAATGTTTCAATCGGCACTTATGTCTAACTCAATGTTCCAATGAACGTCCCGAAGGTCTCAACATTCCAAGGCAACATGCTACATTTAACAGTTCCGTGGCATTTGTGCCACAACTATTCACTTCGCGTACGAAGCCATATTTCATGAGTCTCGTGCACATATGCACGCTTCAACACGGTTATTCTCTATTTTTCGACTCGTGCATTCGATGCACGCCTCGCTACAATATTTCAATATTTTATGACTCAGAGTTCAATGTTCTAAGGCTCGTGCACTTGATGCACGCCTCGATATAATCATTCGATGTTCTACAACTTGGTATTCATCTCCCTCCGACTCGTGCACTTAGGCATGCCTCGATAGAGTATTCAATGTTCTACGACTTGGTGTTCATTTCCCTCTGACTCGTGCACTGAGGCACGCCTCGATTAGAGTATTCAATGTTCTACGACTTGTGCACTTGATGCACATTTCGATTCAGTTGTTCAATGTTCCATCTTAGTGTTCAACACACACTACGACTTGTTCTTACTCGAGCAACGCACGTGGACTCTTTGAAGATACTTAGCATACAAGGGTACATTTTATTAAGGCATGACGGAGTAGGAAAGAAGGGTCAGAGTCCTCCACCTTTTGCCGATTCGAGTATCGTTTCATCGAGCCGATGCAGCTCGATTCCTTAACTTTGTTCCACGGCCAACTCATCTGACTTATCCATTCGAGCACTTCATGCTCCTTAGAATTATCCGACCGATTCGACCTATCGTGTCTACGCCTCAGCTCGTTGCGAGGCAATACTTTGATCTTCGACGGACTCCGTTGCAAATAAGACAAAATATCGACCTCAGAAATTTCAGCATAAAAGTCTGCACATGAAACCAACTCAATTAATACTTCATTAGAATCAACTTAACACTTGCATCGATTCAAATTGATACTATTCGAATCAACTCTATGTTTCTTCAGGTCAACTTAACTTCTTCTAGTCAACGACTCAACGTAATGCACCGTGCGGAGCGGGACATTACACTTGACACCAACACAAGAAAAATATATATGCATGTTGAGTACATATTCGTACAATAATACTTATCAGTCTGATCCCAGGTACCAATTGCAGAGGTTTGGCCAATACCAGGCCCGAATTGCAGGCTGTAAATCCAAATGTTAGTCAATCCGAAATCAACTGATACAATTATATGGACCTTGATTTTAATTGAACTAACACCAGATGGTTGGCACGTCAAATTGTTAAAAACACAAAAAGATAATTACCAATTGTGCCCCAGAGATATGATGTATATAAATATTTCATAAACTCTAATTAAAAGCACGTGTTATACTGCAAGAATACATAACCACAAATGTTTCAGTTATATCAAGTTGAAACTATAAGTCACTCTTCATCGACATCTAATCCACAGTATGAAGGAATTGAATGAAGTCAGTGACATGGTTAATTGGGGAATGAATTACCATATGTTTATCACACACACAAAGTTTTGACTTACTTTCAATCCCAGTAAGAAACATAGTTAGTCATTACTAAACATGGTAGAGGATATAACAGGAACCCTTCAAGCAAGGGTCATCAAAAGTATAAGTAAAGAAATGTGCAGGCTTGTATAGGATCACCACAGAAGTGACCTTACAAGACAAGACAGTACCAATATGAAAACACGTTAAGCTCGTTACATTTTCCTGAAAAGGTAGCGACCTAGTTATGCCACTGAATACTACTTATGATGCAAGCATGAACGCTAACAAGGGAAGTCAAAATGTACCTACGAGAAGGAAAGCTTTCGAAAAGCTATAGTTCTGCTGATAATAAAGCTCCAGAAAATGATTCAAGTGTGCTGCAGATAAGATACCGATATGAGTCTTTTGGACCCAAGGAATCCACATTCATAAAGATATAAAACCAGTAAGCATCCTCAGGTCTTTCATCTTCAGAGCAGAAATATATAATACAAATCAAATTTAAGAATAGATAATAAATTAAATATACCATTTAACAATAAAATTCAAAGAGTTTTCAGTACAAGGCACTGCAGTATCAAATTGCTAAGTGATTATAGTGTGATAGCAAGTAAACTCACAACTCAAATTTCTACGTGTAATAGAACTAAATGGTATTTGATAAGGTGACTTAAATAGTTAAATTTTCTAGACAGCTACAGGGTCATAACATTAGGCTTAGGCACTGGAAAAAGCCCTGGAGTACTAAAGAGACGACGACATTGAGGCAGTTCTGCGCAAAACTTTCAAAAGGGTGAGCTAGAGTAAGGTAATTACATATATAAGAAGATTGCAACTAAAAAGCAAGAGAAATTTGTTTAAACTTTGTCCTTGTGCACCATATGCCAGAAATGGCTAAATCAATTGTTGGGCATTCAATCAAGTTAAAGAAAGGTAAAGGAACATAATGAAGAAGATGTGGAAGGAATATTTCGCATTTTCCTGTAAAACCTTACTTTCCTCATCTTGGTATGATGTACTTTCTCCCTCCTGCAACATTATTATAGCAAATGGACACAAATGTTGCATCGGAGAGGAGTAGCAGTCAAGATGACTACATTCGCAAACGAAGCTTTTGAAAGGCATTAGTGGGAGGTGTCGGATCAACCACTGAGTCAAAGGCAAATTATAAGGGCACATAACATTTTGATCGGGGCTAGCCAGGATTAGAGCTAGCCCGGATTTGAGGAGATTTTACTCGGGCTATCAAAATATTCCACTCAGGGGGCTGTCCAAACCCCACACCCCCCCAAACCCCAAAAATCACTCTCATTTCTAAATTTCACTCTCTCTCTTCCAAAACCCTTCTTCTTCTTCTTCTTCTTCTTCTTCTTCTTCTTCTTCTTCTTCTTCTATCCGTCTTCTTCTTCTTCTTCTCCACCATTTCCATTCTCACATCTCCATCAAAATCCTAGTTTTCTTCTCATCTTCTTCTTCTCCACCATTTCCATCATCACAATCTCCATCAAAATCCTAGTTTTTTTCTCATTCCCAATTTCGATAGCACCCAAAAAATTAAATAAACCCTAAAATGCATGAAAATAAAGCTTAAATACTTATTTTCTCACAAAGAATGCATAGAAATAAACCTTAAAATGCATATTTCACTCTATTATCAAGATTGAAATAAACCCTCATATATATTTTTTATTCGGAAATTTCGACTTTAGGACTGCCAGAAATTGTGGCAGTCCTGAAAGAAACTTGCTGTACAGCAAGTCCCTTTCAGGACTGCCTCAACTTCTGGCAGTCCTCAATATGTCTAGGACTGCCAGAAATTGTGGCAGTCCTGCTGTAGAGCATGTCCCTTTCAGGACTACCACAATTTCTGGCAGTCCTCAGTACTTCTAGGACTGCCAGCAATTGTGGCAGTCCTCTTGTACATCGAGTCTATTTCAAGACTGCCACAATTTCTGGCAGTCCTCAATACTTCTAGGACTGTCAGAAATTGTGACAGTCCTGATATGAACCAATTATTCTACAACTAGGATTTCTTCCATAGTTTTCTTCTACAACTAGGATTTCATGCATAATTCTTCTATTAATAAAGAAAATTGGTTAATAGATTGATAGATTTGATAACCCAATTTTTTCTACAACTAGGGTTTCATCCATAATGCCCAAACAATAAGAAGAAAAATAAATTAGGGTTTGGAGAAAGAGATCTGAGAAATTAGAAGAGAGCAAAAAATCAAAATAAACTAGGTTGAAAAAATTGATGTTCTTGTTGTTCTTGTTCTTCTTCTTCTTCTTCTTCTTCTTGTGAGGAAAGAGAGGAGAGCAAAAAAAATAAAAAGTTGACTTATATACTCACATGTTGGCTAGCCCTGAGTAAAATTTTCAATGGCAAACTTGTAAATAAATCAAAATTTACTTTTGGCTAGCCCTGATCAACTTTGCATGTGCCCTTATAAATTGCCGAGTCAAATAAATGCTCACATTCACCAACCATATATTGCCACATCATTTTTCATGCAGCCAAGCTGCATTCAATTGTTTGCCTTCATTCTGACTCATTTACAGACTTCCACTTGTAGCTATCCAACAATAAATCACAACTCCAATTGCAATAGAAACATATACTACAGATGTTACACGAGTACGGACACAGATAATGACACGAAACGGATATGGGATACAAGCATTTTCAAATATGTTCACTTTAGTCACCTATGTTACACGAATACGAATACGGACACGGGTAAGAGCCATGGTTTAAAGTATCGGCCGATACCGATCCGAAACGGCCGATACCGATACGGTTTGGCATGTTCCGATCCGATACCGACCGATACCAAATATTGACCGATACCGACATTGGGGGTCTTTGTTCCGGTTAATTCGGCAAAACCAATCGGTAAGGGTGACTACTATTTCATATAATTTCAAAACTATCAAATGTAAAAAATATATATTTTTAAATGTAAATAATTTTTTTAATAATTATTTGTTTTCCGATACCAAAGTCCGATACTCCGATACGATACCGCCGATACTACCGATATCGCCGATACCAATACTCATAGGAATAGTCCGATACCGATTCCGATACCGATATTGTGAACCTTGGTAAGAGCGTGTCCGTGCAACATAGTATACTGCATTTTGGATGCATCCCTCATTCTAGAATCGACTAACCTCAACATCCCCTAAGAATAAATAAATGCTGGAGAATTCAATTGACTCCATTTCTTGTAACAAACCTGGTGCTTAATGAAAAAAAAAAACCTCACTTTTTGACAACATATGATGAGTGCAAGTAGAAGACTGTTGAAATTTGAATTAAGCAAAAATGTACCCAATTACCTAAGCTGAAGAAAACTGGGCTGAAAAATATGATATTGTAAGTCCTATATCCACCGCAAAGAAGCAAAGGAATCATGCATGCCCTAAAAACCAGCTCCTCTGTGAAAGGTGCCTGTACATTAAAGAACTGTCAACAATTAATAGTTGATTCCTATTAGGAAATTAATAAGAAATAATATTTTGTGACAAAACAATCTTAGTAGGAATAAAATATTACATACAAGAAAAGCCATACATAGACTAAAATATTGTATCATAGGTTATACTGCTAAAAGAGGGTACATGATCATTTCACATCTTATGGAAAAAATTCTTCGATCTTCTACTGTCACTGTGAAAAAAAAGAACAAGGCAGTACATCATGAATATTTAATTACTACTTAATCAGTTCAAAAGTAATGAAGGAAGGAACTGCACAGGGTATAACTTAGAAAAGGAGCTAGGGAAGAGCCAAGGACTTGGTACATTTCCACAACTAGCATGCACCCATATTTGCATTGTGCTCCTTACACAAAGTAATAATTTACAAATGTTTGGCCATGTCATGCTAGGCCGTAAGGTTATTGCATAATCAAGGTGAATGATAATATAAAGATGAATCAATATGTAAAGCCAGTATAGGTACCATATGTAATGCTTTCGATGACAGTGATGTGCAACATTCTGGAATCTAGAATGAGGGTTAACACGTGTTTGTATTGAATATATAAACACCAGAAAATAATAGACACCTACGTCTAACATTACGTTTTCTAAAAAAGGTCGAACATCACATGAAACTTCCAAAACATATCTACTCTCAAGTCTCAACTAACCAGGCTTTCGAGGTTTTCTGTATATTGTCAAGATATCAACCTAATACATATATCATTCTACCAAAATATACATACAGTACATACATCGATTACAGGGAAAGGAGAAGGAGAAAATTCTACCGACACATCAAGTAAATAAAATATCTATACCCAAGTAAATAAAATATCTATGAGGGTTAACACGTGTTTGTATTGAATATATAAACACCAGAAAATAATAGACACCTACGTCAAACATTACGTTTTCTAAAAAAGGTCGAACATCACATGAAACTTCCAAAACATATCTACTCTCAAGTCTCAACTAACCAGTCTTTCGAGGTTTTCTGTATATTGTCAAGATATTAACCTAATACATATATCATTCTACCAAAATATACATACAGTACATACATCGATTACAGGGAAAGGAGAAGGAGAAAATTCTACCGACACATCAAGTAAATAAAATATCTATACCCAAAAGAAAGCAAGAAATGCTATAAAAAAAATTTACAAACAAATGGCACTAACCACCACATAATTACGCCAAGCCATCACATTATATGCCAATCTGCGAATACAGTCCACAAAGTTCCAGAAAGAACAATTTGAACTAACTTCATCCCATCTGCTAATCAGCAAGAAAATCTTCAACACGAGCGAACCAGCATATAGTAGAGATGTCAGGAGCAACGGGAATACTGCAGCTTGCCACTATACAGAATTTCAGGTCATCCACCCTCAACATGAGCAATTTGCACAATTTACTTAAGAGAACTAACCAGAAGTAGAGCTCACCATGTGGTCCTTTCTGAGACCATAGATGCTCAACATGGCCTCAAGATCTCCGACTCTCCAAATCTGACAAAAGGAAACAAAAGAGAACTAAGGTAAGAATAGCACAGCCTAGGTTGTCGAATCAAGATAAGTGTCGTCACTATAGTGTACCGATTCGCTTGATTAACGTATCACCACAGGAAATTTGATTGGAAATTAAAATAATCTTACGTATTTGGACAAATTGATGGAAATGTCATTTCTTTTCAATTCTTAATTTGTCATGGAGATTAATGCAATTCCCTATAGCAAAGTGGATCATCTTAACTCTTCATCGGGACTCTTTATAGTCTGGGGGAACTTGGAGGGTGCTCCTCAGTTTCATGAACTTAAACTACCCATCAAAAGGTAGGTACACTTTCCAGCCAACTGGACGCCCAAATTTTATAGATACCCTCTCCTGCTCATATCTACCTTCGCAAAGAATTTGGCAAGAACATAGAGGATTGACTACAGGTCGAGAACCGGTCATAAAACTTTTTCAAATCTATTATGGAGCTTTCTTATGCTCCATAACTAAAACAACTATGCTGGGAGAAGGTTGGGACAACGATACTGATAAATGGATAAATTGAGCACGGTTGAGCAACAAGAAAGAGCATCGTCGAGTGACAAGTTCATCACTGAATCCGTAAATTAAGGGGAAAAATATACAGTATTCGCATTACCTGATTGTATTATTATTTCATGAATCAAGCATCAATGCATCAATAAGAACTAATCATTAACCATTAATTGAGTTGACATTCAAAATTTGTTTTTTCGTACGTTCTAATATCTGAACAATGTATAACTTATTACCATCTGTGAATTGGCTCAAGAGAACCTTAGAGAAGCACAATTGGCAATGTAGCAATCAATTCGACAACAAAAACTCGATTAAGAACTCAAAGAATAACTTGTAATATGGATGTGACACGTGGATTCCATTAACATTGAAAGTAAACTAATTTTTCTCTTACAACTTCAGCCAGTTGAAAAAAATAAAAAGATCATATGAGTTTCATCCAACGGCCTTTCATGACCGTGTTTTAAAAATTAGCAACTCAAGAGTTCCCGTAGTATTTTTGATGCAACAATTCATCATTTACGCTTTCCAATGTTCACAATCTACACAGTCTCCCCATTTCCAACTCACCTCTGACCTCTCCAAACATCTAGCATCTAATAATTCACTAATTGCCCCTTCCCGCATCAATAATTTACACAACCACCTCCCCTAATCCAACTCATCACTATAATCATAGATGTATCCGACAGAACATGGACGCTCCAAAATGCAGGACACACCAAAATACTGCTTCTCGCCGTGTCCTAACTATAAACGTGTTGTGCTGCATTCCTGTCGGTGCACCGTAGATTAGGTATAGAATCGGCTTGTGGATACCACAAACTCTTCGAGATCCAGCACTTAGGGTCTACTTGGTAACGGTGTTTTCATCGGTTTTGGGGTGTTTTTGAACCGACAGTTTATGAAAACCCCTACTAGTTAATTTTTTTGAGGCACCGGTTTTGGTCGGCTCAAAAAACCCCCCAAAACCGGTGTAATGTATTTTTGAGTGGCTTTATAAACACCTCAAATCGGTGGGTTTTGAGCGGCTCTATTTTTTTATATAATTGTAACTACTGATAACCTTCCCTATTTAATTTATTCGTGTAAAAAACTTTCAGAACCGCTCGTTAGTGAATTACCAAGCATGGATTGGACTAGTTTAAAAGCCGATACTTAAAAACCATCCAAAACCGGATCCCTCATAACCGCGCATAACCGGTACTGTAAAAACACCTCATAACCGCTACCCCTACAATTGTCAAGCAGACCCTAAATAAGTGTACTTGAAGGATTAGGGCTAGGGTTAGGGGCTTTCGTTTCTTACGCCAAGGAGGGAAGCGGAGAAGACGACGGAGGCGGCGGTGGAGGCGAGGGCGCAGAGGAACCTCCGGATCATGTAGTTGTCGAGGGAGCTCGCCGGCGGGAGACGGAGGAGGACAGTGGGAGCGTACAGTACCGCCACGTAGCACGCCGCCATGGCGGCACACGCGGCGACCGCTTCCGTCCCGGCGACGTGTCCGCCGTCCGCAGCCGTGTCCACCGTCGTCTCCATGGATCGGTTCGTCCGGTTACCCAAAGCTATGCTTCCTGGGGCTCGAGTCTGGTTAAAGGCTAACAACCAAATAGATTCTGTAGTTTGAAATTTTTCATTAATCGCAGCTTTGCTTTATAAAAATCAACTCTTCTAAATCTTAGGCCTTTTAATTCCTTTCAAATTTGTCCGAGTTCTCTAGTCTAGTGGTATTAAAACGGACATCCGGAGGGACCGGCAAGGTTCGAGTCCACCAATTGTGTGTGTACGTGTGATTTTAAAAAAAAAAAAAAAAAAAAGTTCCTTTCAAATTTTTATTTTCGGTTTTTGGAAAAAAAAAGGAAAAATTTGAGTGGCACCCCACTTTTTTTACGCTTATTTAAGGTGCACCGCACAAGTTTACATGAATGTATGACACCCCCCACTTTTGACGGTTTTCGTCTAAAACGAACAGTCAACCCCGTTGACCAATTTTTTTTGACGAAAATACCCCCCGATCTGTTCCCTTCTTCCCCGCGTCAACTATTCGTCTCCCCCTCCCCTCCGCCGTGCTCGGCCCCCCTCCGACGCCGCACTCCCCCCCTCCCCGACCTCGCCGCATCGCCCCCCCGGCCATCACCACCACCACCATCACCAACATCATCACCATCATCATCATCACCACCACCATCCACCATCATCACCGCCCCCCCCCTCCCGCTCCCCCCCCCCTCCCGCTCCGCCCCCTAGCCCTAGCCGCCGCCGCGCGCAGCTGCCCTAGCCGCCGCTGACGCGCGCTGCCGTGCGCTACTGCTGCCGCGCGCTACTGCTGCTGCTGCTGTTGCGGCGACGGCGGCGGTGGCGATGGGGGCTAGGGGGCGGAGCGGGAGGGGGGGCGGTGATGATGGTCGACGGTGGTGGTGATGATGATGATGGTGATGATGTTGGTGATGGTGGTGGTGGTGATGGCCGGGGGGGCGGTGCGGCGAGGTCGGGGAGGGGGGAGTGCGGCGTCGGAGGGGGGCCGAGCAAGACGGGGGGGAGGGGTGCAGCCACGGCGGGGGAGTGCGGCGTCGGAGGGGGGCTGAGTCCAAAATGCATAAAATAAATTGTCAGTACAACTGAGACAGGGGCATTTTCGTCAAAAAAAAAATTGATCGTTCGTTTTAGACGGAAATCGTCCAAAGTGGGGGGTGTCATACATTCATGTAAACTTGTGGGGTGCACCTTAAATAAGCATAAAAAAAGTGGGGTGCCACTCAAATTTTTCCAAAAAAAAAAGGAAAAGTAAGAAAATGTATAAAGCTACCCTCTTTTTTTTCATTTGAAGTTATTTTTCTTTCCGTTCCTTTACTTCAGCAACTAAACACAAAAAAGAGTTATTTGTATTTACCCCCCTCCAATTGCTAATCATATTTCTACTTTCCCCTAATTTTATTTTAATTAGTGTTATCCCCCAATCTTTGGGTAAAGTGCAAACAAACCCTCCTAAAATTTGCATTTTTGCATTTGAAGACCCCTTGTTTAAAAAAAAGATCCCACATTTTAATTTTTGTTCAGTTTGCACCCATGCCATTAACAGACGTTAAAATACGTCTAAAAATACAATTTTATCCCTCCCCCCACTCCCCCCCCCCCTCTCTCTGGTGGTGGGAGTTTGTCAAGCGGGGCCGACCAGAGGAGAGGGGAGGGTGGCCGGCCAGCGGAGGGAGGAGGGGGCGGGTCGAGCTAGGGGTGAGCATTCGGTTAATTCGGTTCAAACCGAACCGTAAGCCGAATTGAACCGAAAATTGAATGAGCAAAACCGAAACCGAACCGAATTGGCCCATAACCGAATCAAACGGAACCGAATTAAATCGATTTGATTTACGGTTTATTTGCACTTTTTTGTTAATATATATAGTACTTAAATATACATAAATTTATATATATATATATAGTAACTAATTTTTTTATTATATATATATATATATATATATATATATATATATATATATATATATATATATATATATATATATAGTAACTAAATTTTCTTATTCTGTTTTTGGTTTGGACCGAAACCTAAGACCGAAACAGAATAAGAAAATTTAGTATTTTCAAAACCGAAACAGAATAAGAACTTTTTTAAACCGAGCTGAATCTCTTATTCGGTTCGGTTCGGTTTTCGGTCCAAACCGAATAATGCTCACCCTCAGGTCGAGCATGGCCGACCAGCGGAGGGGGGGTCGGCCAGCGGAAGGAGGAAGGGGTTGGGAGGGCTGGCTAGCGGAGGGAGGTGGGGGACGGGTCTAGGGGCCCGGCTAGCAGAGGGAGGATGGGCGGTCGAGGGGGGCCGAATAAGAAAAAATCGAACAGAACCGAAAAAGAGATTCGGTTCAGTTAAAAAAAGATTCGATTCGATTTCGGTTTTGAAAATACTAAATTTTCTTATTCGGTAGTTTCGATTTTGGGTTTCGGTTTCGGTCCAAAATCGAAAACCGAATAAGAAAATTTAGTTACTATATATATATTACAGATATATACTAAATAAATTTAGGTATATTTAAGTACTATATATATTAACAAAAAAGTGCAAATAAACCGAATAAACAAAAATCGTACAAATTTAATTTGGTTCGGTTTGATTCGGTTATGGGCTAATTCGGTTCGGTTTTGATTTTGCTTATTCGATTTTTGGTTCGTTTTGAACCGAATTTAACCGAATGATCAACCCTAGCTCGACATGTCCCCTCCTCCCTCCGCTGGCCGGCCACCCTCCCCTCTCTTCTAGTCAGCCCCGTTTGATAAGTCCCCAACATCGGAGAGAGAGGGAGGAGAGAGTAGGGGGAGGGGTAAAATCGTATTATTAGACGTATTTTAACGTCTGTTAATGGCATGGGTGCAAACTAAGCAAAAATTAAAATGTGGATTTTTTTTAAACAAGGGGCCTTCAAATGCAAAAACGCAAATCTAAGAAGGGTTTATTTGCACTTTACCCAAAGATTGGGAGGATAACACTAACTAAAATAAAATTGGGGAGAAGTAGAAATAGGATTAGTAATTGGGGGGGGGGGGGGGGTAAATACAAATAACTCTTAAATGACTTTTCTTTTCCAAATTGTGGTTCCGCAAACCGAGCCTTAGATTCCTAAACTTAGAAAAGTAATCCACATTGTTAATGATATATATTATCTTTTTGTAATTTTATAAAGATATTATTGATATTATAAATAGAAGCCTATGAAGAATAGTCCAGTCACTTAGAATTCAAATTTTGGTAGCGACATAGACCAGTCCTGACAATTCTGTAGAGACTTATCATTTTGCCATAAGCAAAAAATATAACTAAAAAATTTAGCTCATGCTAGGAATTTGTCGGAAGCAAATTTGGATGAGACCTACCCTTGCCATGACAACTTTACAGAGGCCTAGCCTCGCTTTCAGAAATTTGTCAGTAGCAAATATTAGCTGACGCTTAACCTCCCCGTGACAGCTTCATAAAGGCCTAACCTTGCCATCAGAAATTTGGCAGTAACAAATATTGGTTGAGGCATAACCTCGTCGTATTGTTAGCTTGGTTATAACTAAAGATACAAAATGGTAGAGGTCCTAGCCTCGCCATATTGTTAGTGTTATCGCAAATAATAACTTTGTCAAACGCAATTTTTGGTCGAGTTTTTTCCTCCTAGCGTCGTCTGAAACAAAGCTAAACTTCTTGGCTAAAGGATTAGCCTTGTCGTCAGGCAAAGCCTCACCTGAAGCGAACCTCAAACTTTGGCTAAGGCGTTAGCCTCGCCGTAAAAATTGTCATAAGCAAAGCTCGGCATAGCCTAGCCTCGTCGTAAAAGCTTTGCCAGAAGCAAAACTCGATATAAGCCTAGCCCTACTATAAAAGTTTTTCTAGAAGCAAAGTTTCTTAGCATCACCATATAAAGTTTGTAAAAAGTAAAGCTTGACAGAGCCTTAGCCTCGTCGTTTTAGCTTCGCCGGAAGTGAAGCTACAGCTGCTACATCATAGCCCAGTCATTCGCTAAGCTAAAGTATGCAAACAACTTATCCTCACTATCAGGCTAATGTCGTTGCATAACTTAGCCAGAAGCAAAACTACTTGGAAGAGACCATACCCTCAACTCGATGTAATGCTAGCGTCGTAGGAGCATTGGTTTCGTCAGAAGCAAAGCTAAAAAGTGAAGATAAAGTTCATAAGTGAACCAAAGTTCATATTAAACCTGAATTTCATAAGTGAATTTGAAGTTCATATTGAACCCGAAGTGTATAATGTTAGAAATTAAAGCCTGATGATTCATGAGATGAACACCAAAAATAAACTGCGGAAGCGTACCTGAATCCATTGTCTTTGCTTAACGGATCTTGAAGCAGACGTTTCTCTTTGTGGGATTTGATCTTCCAACCCGCTACGACCCTTAATAATAAAGATGAAATATTTGTTCCTCTCTTTGTTGATGGGGATACAGAAGAGAATAGAGAAAACCCTATCTTGGTGGCCGTATGAGTTGGGGACCATAACCCTAATGAATACATATATTTATATGTTTTGACATTTCTAATTTGGCCCCTCATCAAATTAGAATTATCTCCGGTATCTACACATTTATTCCATGACAATTATACCCTTAAGCCAATTTCCAAATAGACCACTTTAATTTGGCTTAATTATTTAGATAGCCTAAACACAATTAATTTTACATGTGTGGCCCCTTAATTATTGAATAATTCCAACAATCTCCCACTGGGCCACATATGTAATCTTATAATTGTGTTAACCTTAGTGAGCTCATAAATTGCTATCTTAATCCTTAGGGTATATCCGGACAATCTCGTCCATTAACCATATCAACATAGGATCAAAGCGGCCTTCGTCACATATAGCGTAACTAAACCATCAATGGTCACATATACCAATATAGCTAAACGACATAGATCAATCATGGATGCGTAGCATGGAAATTACACGCAATGTGATCAATACATGTCTATTTCCAACTGGTCCTCCTTAACTTTAATGAGATCAATACTTTAACATAATAAAAACAGAATGAACTGAATTTCCATATATCTGATCAGATAAATATCCAAAATACTTTAATACATAAATGTGTCCAAAACCAAATAGCACCCAGATACATAAAATACAAACTCCCTCTATATTGCCATATACTTGATTGAGATAACACCCATATGAGCAGTATTCTCATGAAAGACCCTGGGTGATAATGCTTTTGTGAGAGGATCCGCTAAAATGGAGTTTGTCATAATGTGCTATATGGACATTTTAACCATTCTGAATTCTTTCATTCACAACTAGAAACTTTATGTCAATATCCTTGACTTATACAAGTTTCTGTTATTATTGGAATACATTACTGCTGATTTATTGTCACACCATAATTTAAGTGGTCTTTCAACACCGTACTGTAGGTGCAGCATTGTGATAAAATTTTGCAACCATATTCCCTGAATAGATGTCCCACAATATGTTATAAACCTTGCTGCCATGGTGGAAGAAATTATGAGTGCATGTTTGACACTCATCCAAAATATATCTCCATTAATCAGCATAACCTGATGTGGATCTCCTACTGTGTTGGCATCCAACAAAATCAGAGTCGAAATACCTTATGATCTCCAGAATTATCCGATCTCCTACAAAGAGCATATAATTTCTTGTTCTCTATTAATTACTTAAGTAGTTTGGCTGCTATCCAATGATCCATCCATATTTGCTTAAATATCTGCCTAACATCCTAATATGTATGCAATATCCTGACGTGTACATACTTGAGCATACATTAGACTCCCTACAACTGATCATGAAGGAAAAATCTATTATATTTTCTTAATTTCAAGGCTATTCTTAGGGCACTGATTGAGACTGAACTTATCTCCTTTAGCGACTGGGGTGTCACCTGGTTTGCATTCCTGCATGCCAAATCTTTTAAGCACTTTATCGATATAGTTCTTTTGTGATAATCCAAGAATACCTCGAGAACGATCTCGGTGTATTTGAATTCCTAATACAAAAGAGGCGTCACCAAGATCTTTCATCTCAAAGTTATTTGATATAAATTTCTTAGTGTCATGCAATATGCCTATATCATTTGTGGCAAGCAGTATGTCATCAACATACAAAACCAAAAAAATAATTTTACTCTCACTGAATTTGTGATACACACAATCTTCAACAACGTTAACCTCAAAACCAAACGAGGTAACAACTTGGTAAAATTTATAGTACCACTGACGAGAAGCTTGTTTGAGTCCATAAATAGATTTTGTCAATTTATAAACCATATTATTTGGATCTTTCGACACAAAGTTTTCTGGTTGCACCATATAAATAGTTTCGTCAATGTTACCATTGAGAAACGCCGTTTTGACATCCATTTGATGTAACTCAAGATCAAAATGTGCAACATGTGCTATGATTGTTTTAAAGGAGTTTTTCAAAGATACCGAAGAGGAAAACTCTTTAAAATCAATTCCAAAATTTTGAGTAAAGTCACTAGTTACAAGATATACTTTTATACCTCTCCACATGACCTTTCGAATCCTTTTTGGTTCTAAATGTCCATTTGCAACCAATGGATTTCATACCTTTTGGTAATGGGACAAGTTCTTAAACTTTATTGTCTTGCATGAACTTATACTCCTTATTTATTGTATCAATCCACTTTGAGAACTGGAACTTTTCATGGCCTAACGAAAGTTGATTAGATCATCTTCCAGTATCCACAGTCTTTCTCACGTTTCTAGAGAAATATGACAATATTATCCGAAATTATATTTCTCCTTTCTCTGGTGGACCATCTTAATATTACCGGTTCTTGAGGTTGTTGAGTTTGTTCCTTAGGAATAATTACCTTATCTTGAATGGGGTGCCGCTACGTTGTCGTTGTTAAGGTATCTCAACAACGACTTATAGAGGTAATTCGACATTGTCTTATTGAGACTTCGAATTTACTTCTTGATCATGACAGGTATAGAATCCTGCACATCGTCAAAAGTGATAGTAGGAATCGTAATTGATTCCTTCTCAAAGACAATGATCCTGACTTTATTTCTCCCCCAAACTCAACATCCTCAAAAAATATTACACTTCTCATCTCAAAAAAATTTCTTAGTGTGGGATTGTATAATTATCAACCCCTTGATTTGTAGCATAACCAATAAAGTAGCTGCTTATAATTTAACTTTGGTCTGTCTTCCCATTACACATTCAATATAAACATTAAAGTCTATAAAGTCAATGGAATCCAAATCTCATCAGACACAAATAGTTCAACTCTATTTCTAGAGAAGTGACCTAATGCTTATGTCATAATGAGGCCCAAAAAAATATATTGTTAATTTTGCGTTTAGTACCACATGACTTCACTTGCAAGGTTTTATTATAAGATGCAATAGTTTCAACTGAATATAGGTTATCATAAACCTTAAGGGAACCGTTACCAATAATATTTAAATTTAAAGATAGACTAAACTTATTGTTTTCAAATGAACAATGATAACCAGATTTGTCCATTAAGGAAACTGAAACTGAATTTCGTCTAAAAGACGGTACAATAAAAGTGTCTATCAAATCCAAATAATAATCGGTTCCTAAAAATAACCTAAAATGTCCTATTGCTTTCACTTCTACCGAATTGCCGTCACCCACATCGATGTATCTTTCACCATCAATTGACTTTCGATAACTCAGGCAACCTTGCCTAGAACATTAATGTGGGTAGTCCTACCAGAATTTAACTACCATGAGTTTCTTGGTACTAAATCTAAATTAACCTCAAAATAGATCAAATTTAGAAATGTATTTTTCTTTATACGACATGCGTGGTACTTTGTATATTTCTTCCTTATGTGTCCTGTCTTATCATAAAAGAACAACCCTTAGTTTTATATTGTTGTTTCTTTTGATCTGGACCCTTAGCAGCTACTGTATTTATTTCTTTTTGCCCTTAAAGTTTATCCCATTAAACATGAAAATTAAAATATTATTGGCAGATATTTTAACAACATTAACTGTAAAGAGAACAAAGCCACAAAAAACAAACATGCTCTAACAAATAACCAAAGCGTAAAATATAGTCAAACAAATTCAAATAATGGTGAACCCCATCTCAAGATACCTAGACATCATTAATATCAAGTCTTTGGACAGTGATATTAACTGCAAGTGGTATTCTTGGTGTAATGATCAAACGTTGACAATAAGTCATGTCAAATAATATGCCTATCTTTGGATCGGGTTATTATTCACATGTAAACCGTATAATTATCACACATTTATCACCACAAGTATGTGTAAAATTCGGCCAAGTATTAACCTTCCTTTGGGCCGGCTAATACTCGCATGAATTTACACACACAAATATCTAACATCCCTCATAGACTATCTACGCAAGAGAGGTCACTTTGGCGACATCTTGTTTCAATGGGTCTATTTAGAATATTAGACGACTATTGCTAGTCACAAAAGGCACCAAATTTTTTTTGAATGTTGACTAAATTTTACAAAATCGAATCATGTCCAAAACTTTATGTACATGCATAATTAAAATATTACAACTCAAATAAGATAATCATAAGCATGTGAATCTCTTTACATGATTCAAACAAATATTCTTAATTTGACTAAACTGAGCATTGTCAACATAATAAAATTCACGTAATATTTTACTGAAGATATGGACCAATAGATTGCTTCAAATAACCCATAAAGATTATATTAAAATAATCTGCTGAAGATATGTACGTCAATAGATTACATCAAATATATGACTTAGAACATAAATTTATTGGAAACTAAATTTATGCCAAACATAAAATTGTCTATATTTGATTCCAATTTGTCCTCCAATGATCAACTTAGATTGGAAAACACTCTAAATTGAGTAACACCAAATATCTATCAGCATGAGTAATTGGAATCTAACCGACATTCCATATTATCACATGTCCAGCAATAAGCATATTTATGTATATTTAATATAATGGAGAATTTCTACGGTCATTATCACATGCGTCCATATAATATTTAAGCATGAACTGAGAGATCGTTAATGTACATAAATTATGAATTCTATCAAGATTTTCTTAATATGGCGATCAAATCAACGAATGATTGACAGCAAATCAATGTACTTGTAAGCAATGGAGAACCATGTATGCAAAAAATAAAATAAATAAATTATGATGTGCAAACATGTTGGAACAGTTGTTTATGTACAGAAACAACTCAGAAGTATAAGACAAGATCCCAATAGTTGTTCTCTTTATTTAGCCATCTAGTACAACACTAAGAAAATATATAAATTATATTCCACCATAAATTATAACCCACCATGTGTAGTACTGCCAACAATTTTAATCAAACATGTTTGACATTAAAATTCTTTTATTGCAAATTTTAATACAAACAGAACAGTGTTACAATATAGGACTTAGACGTAGTCCTAGGAGTACACTTTTGTTTATCTGGGTCCCTTGTGCCGATGGAGTGAGTGGTAATGTGTTGACTCCGTTGACGATCTGACGACGGTTATCGGTTCTCTGAAGACTTGGATTGCTCTGGGTGCTGGAGCTTGCTGAGAGGAGGAAGACGTTGAGTGTCTGTATCTGCCTCTCTGGTGATTGTGTGTTCTATCTGTGTGTAGGTAGATAGGTCTGTGTACCTCCGGAAGAAGGAAATGATCCTTCTATTTATAGTTTTGCAGGCTGGCTGCTCATGCGCGCATGTAGGATGCGCCTGTACGCGGGGACGCCACGTGTTGATTGCTGATGGAGGCACATGAACGACGCGCCCTGATCGAGGGGTTGAATTCTTCATGATGCTATTGTGGACCGGCACGTAGCAGAGGAGAAAATCTTTCTGTTGCTGAGATCTTGGGTGAGTCGAGTCAAAGGACACGTGTCATCGACCCATGGCTCGGAGATCTCTGATTTGGTGGGGAATGATCTGGTGGGATGCGCCTAGGATTTGGCGCATGAGGAGGCTTTGGCTCGTAACCTTTAGGAGTTGTAATGCCTGTGGTTCGTATTACGTATTTCTGAATACGTGTACGTATTTATTCTTGTATTGCATGATTCCTTGTTAGTTTTCTTCATGGCTTGGCTTGGTTTATTCTTGGCCCGGGTTGGTTTGGTTCGGTTGGGATTATTTTGGTTCATCATGAACCATGGATAAACCACCTACCTACCACCACCTTTGATATTTATTGCCATTTCTTCCTTCTCTCTCTTCATTACTCATCTTCTTCTTCCCCATTACTTCCTTACCTACCAAGGAGAGGGAGAGAGAGAGAGAGAGAGAGAGGTCTAGGCAAGTGCACCTTGCCACCACTTGAGAACCACTTTTTATTTGTCTATTAGCTAGATTAGGCCATGGTGATCAACATTAGAACTTGATATTTTGTGATTTGGAGTTTCTATTGTTCTAGATCTAAGTTTCTTCTATTTTCAGTTTTGCATGGTTTGATCTATTTAAGTTGTATTTTTATGGGTTTTGATGTTCTTATGTTGGAGAGGATTGAATTTCACCCAAGATAGAACTTTGTAAAGTTGGATTTGGACTTATTTTGACCAAGTTATGGACTTTTGAAGCTTTGGGTTCAACCCATGGAGTTCTTGCTGTTTGGAGAAGACAGTGAGCAGTGTACGAGATTTTTAGCTTGTGCCACTGAGTTGCACGCGCTCTTTAGCGCAGCGCAGTCCCCATACGCTGCCTTTTGGGAGCGTATGACTCGCATACGCTCGTTTGCTTGACAAGGAGTCGTATGGACCCCATACGCTGCCTTTTGGGAGCGTATGACTCGCATACGCTTGCTTGCTTGACAAGGAGTCGTATGGACCCCATACGCTGCCTTTTGGGAGCGTATGACTCGCATACGCTCGCTTGCTTGACAAGGAGTCGTATGGACCCCATACGCTGCCTTTTGGGAGCGTATGACTCGCATACGCTCGCTTGCTTGACAAGGAGTCGTATGGACCCCATACGCTGCCTTTTGGAAGCGTATGACTTGCATACCCTGACCTGAGCGTAGCTTGACCTGAGCGTATGACTTTTGCACTGAGCGTATGGCCTTGGCTGACTTGGTCTTATGTCAGCGTGTCAGTTTGGTTTTACTTTCCTTAAGTTTGGCTCTTCTATAGCCCTGTATATTGATATTTATTAGATATTTAACGTCCATTTTATATCCTTACGCCTTTGTCCTGAACTTGACAATCACGAATTTATGTAATATGGTTGGAAAGGATAACTGAGCCTGACACGATAGTGACCCGTCGTGGTACACACTTGACATGAGTAACCTGACATGACCTGATAGTGGCCCGTCGTGGCGCACTCCTGACAAGTACACTTGGCATGATAACCTGACATGATTATCTCGAATAGCTGTTGCGACGGCTACTTGACATGACATGACCTGTATAATAACCTGGACACCGTGGGCGATTGTGCTTGTATAAATAAATCAGTCCTGTCTTGCATCATGTCTAGGACAGGGACTCCTAAGTACCACGGTCAGGAGTACCTACTGAAATGGACTAAGGCTAACAATTAGAATAAATCCAGTAGTCATGAAGAGATTTCCCAGCTACAGGCAATCCCGTTATCTGGGCGCCCCACTTGGGATCTGTAGCCTGCCGTCGAGTAGGGCACATTTCCAGCACACTGTTATGTGTTGCACCCTCTAAGTCACCTAAGGGTACATGCGTTTCCTGGACGATGTACCCACTTGAATTCAATCCTTAATTGCGTCCGGATAGCCTGGATGGTCTGCAGGGCTTGTGGCTGTAGAATAATCTTACTGCATCTTGCTAGTAATTAGGCCTATGATAATCCTAGTTAGTTAACTATCAAGCCGTACTCTTTGCTTGGCCATGATTGATTGGATGGAGTCTAGTCCAGCTTTGTCTCGTCCCGATCCTGTATAAGGTTATGACATGACATGATTACTCGTGCTTTAATTTAATTCAATATCAAGATTGTTACATGTCCTGAATCCTTCTTTTATCTTGTCGATAAATGGTGAGAATTCCAAGTTCTGCTCAGACGAAGGGTTACAACCCCGGTCCTTGTTTGGTTTACGGGTTGTAACCTGGTTATCTGAATAGTCCCATGGTTATCTCATCGTATATCATCATGTCATATTTTTCTTAAAATTACTGTCTTTTATTATGTAATTATACTCTTGTGCTGATTGCTGGTTTTAGTTCTTAAGTGAAGCTTCCTTTGTGGCACTTGCTCTTTCTGGGGTCTGACCCAGCTGGTTTTGTATGGCCAGATACCAGAGCAGCTCCAGAGGATCTACCGGTTTTCCAGTCCGATGGTGAACACCAGGCATAACCAGGGCAACGAGTGGGTTTATTTTTGCTCTCCCACTCTATTGTAAAATTATTCTTTTGAGGCGTTTAGCCGCCGAGAAAGTGTTAGCTCGTGTACATTTTACTTACTGTCTGCCTACGGGCTGTAACATGATTGGCAACCTAGAGTTGATCATGTATGACTAAAACTCTTGCTAGTCCTCACATTTTGTAACGACTAGCTTCATGATCAGCTGAATATGTAATGTTTGGGACGCCTTACTATTGTATATTTGGTGATCTTATATCTTGTAACGTTTATCTGCTTACTTGTGATTGAGATAATAGGCTATTTTATGACCTTAAGAGACTGATGGATTGTAGTGAAACCCTCACATATCTAGACAGCCGTGACCGTATAGCGGTGTGGATTCCATTCCGTTATACGTAGCTGGCTATGTCTGCCCCCGCTCTCCAGTATTCTGGTTCTGGGGCGTGACATGAGTCACGAACCATTCGAGGCGTATGGCTTTCGAGGCGCATGCGAGGCTTCAGAAGTGACTTAACTCCTGTCTTTCGGGATCAGAAAGCAGTCTGAGGCACATGCAGAGCTTTAATGGTGACTTTCCTTCTGTCTTTAGGGATCAGTAAAAAGTCTGAGACGTATGGCTTTTGAGGTGCATGCAGATTTGGGCGCATGGCTGTAGAGGCGCATGCAAGCAGTTGGGTGGCCACGTGGCAGTAGCCGTCGGAGGAAAGTAATGATGATGCTGATGTTGGCGACGCTTCGTCTTCTGAACTGTTCAGACTTCGGGAGGCGTGCTGCCAACTCTGTCAGTTCAGCATTTAATGTTTGTGACATTCGATGGACAGCTGAGTGGGCGCGTCGGTTGGCGTTCCACTAGGCGTATGGGGACGCATGGGAGCGCATCCCTGTGATATGCTTGGTACTGAAGGGCGCGTCTGTGTGATGCGCTTGATGTTGAAGGGCACGTCTGTATGATGCGCGGTCTGGCCGGCGCATCTGCTTCATGACACGTCTTTAATGGTGCGACTGTTACGATCTTCGAGTGCTTTAAATAGCTGTTTTGACTTAGCTGAATTCGAAGCGTCCGGTTCATCCATTTAATGCAAATTCATTGCACGGAATTCGGAGAGCCATCCACTTGGCGCATGGGTTTGATTTGCCCGGCCTATAAATAGTGGCATGGAGAGAGTTTGCTTCTCGTTCTCTCACGTCCTTCCGACATGAATTCATTTACTCGGATGCATTCTGTTGATGAGATGCTCCCGAGGGTGAAGATGCGACGCAATGTCTTCATTGATGCACTTGAAGGTGACTGTTACATCCAAAAGTCAGAGTCGAGGGCTTCCGAGGCAGGCGGAAGGTGCCTGTTGCATCCAAAGATAGGGATGCTCGGGCCTCGTCTTCGTTGTGCAGGAAGAGCCGTAGATCGAAATTGCGGTGCTGCGGGTTTGGGGGCTCTTTCTTCCTTCAAAATGGGTGTAGCCCATTCTGGTTGTGTTGAAAGCTGCTCCTTTAGCCGCAGTTTCGATTACGGTCTTCCTTCGCCTTTGGAGGCTCTTTCGAAGCCTCCCATGGCCACAGGTTGGCTTGTGGTTCTTTTCCCTTCCTCGGCTAGAGGGTTGATTGCCACCCTCGTTCTGCTCAATAAATGCTTCATTAGTCGAAGCATTTAGACGGCAGTGAGCCTGGCTGGAAGAGCGGCACATAACTGGGCTGCTGAAGGGATGCACATAGCTGAGCTGCCAAAGGGATGCACATAACCGAGCTGCTGAAAGGATGCGCCTTGCTGAGGGCGCATGGTGGGATGCGCCTGACTGGGGGAGCATGGTGATCGCTGTACCTATTTGAGGGCGCATGATGGCTGCTGGCTGTAGACTTTAGGATCTTTTCTTTGTAGAAATTCTCCTTTATACAATCTTAGACATGTAATAGACTTTTATATGTAAATAAAAAGTCCATTTTCGATGTCTATATTCGATGTTTTTGCTGTGAAGTACTCTGTCCGAGCTCTGGCACATATAGTCTGGCGCATGGGCTTTCTGGTTCTGAAATTCCATGCTTCTACAAGACCCCCTTCAAAGTTTTCAAAACTTTTGGATAAGTTTTGGAATACTTTGAATAAGAAGCATGGTGGTAGAGGCGCACGACTGTCGGGGCATATAGATACTCCGCGCATCAGTGATGGGGCGTATGCTCCGCTCAGTTAATGCAAATGATGACGCCTTGATAACCAAGAAAGATTAATGATGATCTTTTTGGTTTTATTTGTGGTTATCTCTTCACAGAACCCGAGGCGACGGCTGAGGTCATACCTCATCGATTCACGCGTGCGACCAAGCCTATAAATAGGCGTGAGATGGATAGAGAGAGAGTTCTTCTTCTCCTTGCTTTTGCTTTTTAGAGTCTTTTTTACAAAAACCCTAGCTTTCTTCTCTCAAGCAATGGCTCCCAAGACTCCTCGTGGCGGTGCTAGACGAGGCAAAGGAAAAGAGCCTGTAGAGGCTGTTGTGACTGATGTTCCCCGTCCACCTGTTGAAGTTCGGCCATCGGTGGTTGGTGAGTTTCATCATCCCGTTCTTACATCATACATACGCCGACGCGCATGGACCTTAGGTCTTGATGATGTGCTGAGGTTCGCCGACGCGCATGGGTTAAAACCCTGAAGATGCGCCGAGGCTCTACTGCTGACGTGCATGGATTTAAGCCCTGAAGATGCGCCGAAGCTCTACTGCTGATGCGCATGGGTTTAAGCCCTGAAGATGCGCCGAAGCTCTACTGCTGACGCGCATGGGTTTAAGCCCTGAAGATGCGCCGAAGCTCTATTGCTGACGCGCATGGGCTTAAGCCCTGAAGATGTGCCGAAGCTCTAGTGCTGACGCGCATGGGCTTGATGCGCTCTTTGGTGAGAAACGTGCTTAGATTTTTTGTTTGTGCTGAATCTTTGCCTTCTTTGTTTGAACACCAGTGTCGATGACTGTCCCACTCCTGAACGAGGTGCTTCTGGATGCTGCCCTCTGCCAGATGGGAGTAGATTATGATGAGGAGGTGATAAATCCTGCTCGAACTGCTATCATGCTAGATCAGCCTCCCGAGAGAATGACTCAAATCCAGGAACAATCATATAGGTTCCTCAAACGGATGATGGAGCGTGGTGTTTTGAAGTCTGCCACATCTGATAAAGTGACCTTCTTGAAGCCTGAGTTCCTGTTTGGGGACCGCCTTACCTCTACTGAAGCAAAGGTGTTGAAGGTCAAGGAAGACTGGTTCTTTTCTGCAAGGGGAGTGCACATGACCGTTAAGCAGCTCGAACGCCAATGGCCTCTGACGGCCTTCTGTCGTCTTGTTTCCAAGAGGAGGATGTCTTGGGATCTAACCCCATCTCAGGGGGGAGCGGTGGCAGGCATCCTAAAGATCGACTCTACCTCAGATCAAAGGGATACTTTGACCGCCGTACGGGCTGGGCCTTCTTTCACCTGGCGGACTTTACGCCCTGGAAGCATTTATAGTGATGTTTCCGACAATACATTTGCCTTTGGTGCTTCGACTTTTGCCGATCGTATGCTTTTGATGGAGCGATCATACCCGAAAGGTGAATTTCGGGTAGAGGGTTGGTGTCATTATGTTGCCAAATGGGACAAGCTGACACTCTAGATGCTGTCACGGTTTCAAATCGAACTCCAAGAGATGGGGCTGACTGCCGCGATCCGTGCTACTCAGGCAGGTGTTGACATCAACCGGCATATGTTTCTCGCGCTCCTGGAGATGTTTGATACCCATATCGGGACCTTCTTCACTCCGGTGGGGGAGTTAGGACTCGCACTTCATGAAATGCACGAGGTATCAAAGCTCCCTTGGGGATCAGAACCCTATGAGGAGTACTTCCCGACGAACGAGGAGTTCCAAGTCCTGGGGGACAAAGCTGAAGAAATGATGGCCGTCTTCAAGGAAGTGGCGAGTCATCATTACTATATGCAGAAGAGGGATAAGAGCGGATCGCAGCCTCATGTGACCGCCTGGAGGGATTATGTCTTCAATCAAGACAAGGAGGATCCCTCTCTATTTACCACTCCGCCAGCGCTTTTCCGTAGCGAAGTGCTTTCCGAAATGAACAGGTTAGGTAAGAAGAATCCCCGAGAGAACGAGGACCAGCAATCGGATGAACGCTCCTACAGCTGTTTCTGGCACCTAACTCATCGGATGTCGTCGAAAGCGGTACTAGCTGCATATCTGATGGTTTGGCTTCGAGATTACGTTTTTTCGGGCGGGTCAGGCTCCGTAGAGAGGGTGACCCGGAACTTAATCCTGCCAGCAGTGAAGTTGGTTTTCGGTCGGCGTTTGGCTCTTCTCCCCGCGATGGTGTGTAACCTGCTACGAGGTTTATGGGAGTTTGTGGGGAATGTGGTCCATGATCGCGGTAGGAATGACAACTTCCCACGTGCCGAACTGCCATTTCACTATCTAATGGGGTGGTTGATTTTACACCACCCAAATGTAATGTGTCCGGGTTCGGAAGAAGACCATAGGGCCGGAGATGCATTCCTTCGTCGTTTCCGCCAGAGGAGCTGGTTGTATTCTAGTGTCCCTGATTGCAGGAAGGTTTTATCCCGCCTTCAGGGGTGGGAGATCACTAAAGTAGGACCTGTCTTCTCGGGTTTTGAGGCCGATAAAGACTTGATGGATTCGGGCGAAGACGCCACCACTCTGCCTCCATGGGGATTCCGCTGGTTGCAAAGTATTCGGCCATCCCATCTGGTATACCGGAACAGGAATCAGTGCTATCTGGAACCGTATTTACCGAGCCGCTTTGCACGGCAATTTGGTTATGCGCAGCTGATGTTGGATAATCCCAGTATCACCCTGGGGTATGCTGGGAGTTTGTTGGATGGTGCACGAGCTTGGCATTACTACAATGCTGGATGTACCGGAGCCCGCTTTACACTGCCCGTCCAGAATTTGCGGCCGCCCATTCTTTACTCGGCCGCCAAGTTTTACTGTGTTATGGCTGCCGCGCCTCCCGGGTATGATAGGGAGACAAGTCTTGTTGCAGGCACCATGTTAGCGGTGACCGGGTATGTATCGGCTAGGGCTCGATCGCACCGTCCGCCAGTGGTGGGTCATCAAGGTGCCCCTGCCGCATCCCCAGGGTGTCAGGCCGAACCTTCGGTTGATCAACCGAAACGACGTACGGGTACAGAGGTTGGCTCTTCTGCGTCAAAGAGGCAGAAAAAGACATCGTCACCGACTGTGTCGTCGGACTCGGCATCTGCAGAGGTAAGGATGTCCCACATAATCTGGTTTAGATTCAATATTTCATGTAACCAATTCTTCCTTTTTGTAGGAGCCGCTAAAAAGGAGGCCCCGTACTCCAAAATCTGGTGGGAGCCGGTCAAAGGAGATGGCGGGCTCGTCTGAAGTACGTATCCCGCTGATTATGATGTCTCCCATGGAGGAGAATCCAGAGGATGTTGTTGTCGTGGAGATTCCAGCATCCCCAGATTATGTCAGAAGGGAAGCTGAGGATGCAGCAGCTTTCGAGATGATAAAGGCTGTTGCGGGAGCCTTGGATGCCGAGGGTCCAGCAGACACAAGGCTTCCTGGTGATAAAGTGGGGTGGAGTTCGTCGTCTTCAGATGACGTCGCTCCAGAGTTGCAAGAGCCTGTTGCGGGGGCAACAAATATGATTGGAACGGAGGAGAGGGTTGATTTCCCTCCTTGTTATGATGAGGGGAGGTCGGTTGTATCATTGCCGAGCCCTACCCCAGACTCGGCAGCAGAAGATGAGATGGCTACCGATCAGGAGGTAGCGACAAATCCTGTCCCTGTAGAGGGATTTGATGAGGAGACTCGTCTGGCGGTCCTGACTTCAGGGACGAGTCAGGAGGCAAGTGTTGATCTTCCCGTTCTGCCAGGGGAGGTACTGGCTGCTGATAGGACGTTGGGGACTGAAGAGGTGGCCACTGACGTCGGTGGTTCTTCCGAGTTTGGGAAGGATAAGGGTGTGATGGAACCCTCTGTTGCTCCTTCCACCTGGGGTACTATCTCGACGCCTGTTTCGGCTTCTTCTGTTCCTGTGTCTCCTCGGGCTAGTAGTCAAGCCCCTGTTGATGAAGAGCCTGTTGATATCGAGGTTCCAGCCTCGCAGGTTGAGGTCGGCGGATCTTCTTCCGGTCCGCTAACTAGAGCAGCTCCTCCGACTCCTGCCATGACGCCGCAGGTGTTGGCGGATGCAGATGAATACGTGAAATTCATCGTCGAGGCAGTGTATAAAATGCTGCAGAGGGGGGTATTGGCAGTGATAGACGCCAACGGGAGCTTTGCGACGGCAAGAACTCTGGCACTGCCTCATATCAACCTGATCCGTCTTCACCAGGGCCACGATCATATGGCCGTCATTCTGGAAGCCACGGTGGCTGAGTTGGACCAGCGGCCTTCCGAATCACAGCGCATCCAGCGAAACGACCTCTCCGTCTGTCACGCCCCAGAACCAGAATACTGGAGAGCGGGGGCAGACATAGCCAGCTACGTATATGAAATGGAATCCATCTTGCTATACGGTCACGGCTGTCTAGATACATGAGAGTTTATCTACAAGCCAACAGTCTCTTAAGGTCAAGAACAAGCCTATTGTCTCAATCACAAGCAAGTAAATAGATGTTACAAGATGTATGATCATTAAATATACAATAATAAGGCGTCCCAAATATTACATATTCAGCTGATCATGAAGCTAGTCGTTACAAAATGTTAGGACTAGCAAGAGTTCAGTCATACATGATCAACCCTAGGATTTGTTAATCATGTTACAGCCCGTAGGCAGACAGTAAGTAAATGCAATCGAGCTAAACAAGTGCTCGTCGGCTAAACGCCTCAAAAGAATATTTTTACAATAGAGTGGGAGAGCCAAAAATAACCCACTCGTTGCCAGGATTCCTTCTAGTGTTCACCATCTGGCAGGAAGGTCGGTAGATCCTCGGTAGCTGCTCCGAAATCTGGCCACACAAAAGCAGCTGGGTCAGACCCCAGAAAGAGCAAGTGCCACAAAGGAGGCTTCACTTAAGAACTAAAACCAGCAATCAGCACAAGATATAAATAAGGTAAGAACTGGAAATAAAGAAAATACACCAGGATGATATACGACGAGATACCCATGGAACTATTCAGATAGCCAGGTTACAACCCGTAAACCAAACAAGGACCGGGATTGTAACCTTTCGTCTGAACAGAGCTTGGAATTCCCACCATTTATCGTAAAATAAATATAAGCATTCTGGTCGTGCAGCAATCTGGAACAGGATCAGGGCAAGGCTAGACAGGTTAGACTCCATCCAATCATTTCACGGCCAAGCAAGAATTACGGCTTGATACTTTAACTAACTAGGGTTGTCACAAGCCTAATTACTAACAAGATGCAGTGAGATTATTCCACAGCCACAAGCCCTGCAGACCATCCAGGCTACCCAGGTCGAAAGATTAGGGTTGAATTCAGGTGGGTACATCGTCCATGAAACGCATGTACCCTTAAGTAGCTTGAAGGGTGTAACACATGACAGTATGCTGGAAATGTGCCCTACTCGACGGCAGGCTACAGATCCCAAGCGCGCCCAGGTAACGGGATTGCCTGTAGCTGGGAAATCTCTTCATGACTAATGTATTAATCTAGTTATTAGCCTTAGTCCATTTTAGTAGGTACTCCTGACCGTGGTACTCAGGAGTCCCCGTCCTAGACATGATGCAAGACAGGACTGGTTTATTTGTACAAGCACAATCACCCACGGTGTCCAGGATGTTCATTCTTATCAAGTCATGTCATGTCAGGTAGCCGTCGCAACAGCTTATCAAGGTATAACATGTCAGGTTATCAGGTCAAGTGTACTAGTCAGGAGTGCGCCACGACGGGCCACTATCAGGTCATGTCAGGTTACTCATGTCAGGAGTGCACCACTACGGGTCACTATCAGGTCATGCTCAATTATCAATTCCAAACATATCAAGTAAATTCGCAATTATCAAGTTCAGGACAAAAGACGTAAGGATATAAAATGGGCATAAAATATCTAATAAAATATTAATATACAGGGCTATAAAAGAGCCAAGCTTAAGGAAAATAAAACCAAATCTGACACGCTGACATGAGACCAAGTCAGCCAAAGGCCATACGCTCAGGTCAAGCTACGCTCAGGCCAGCGTACGCTCGAGCTAGCGTACCAAAGGGTCCATACACTTCCAATGGGAAGCATACGCAAGGGTCAGCGTACACCAGGGCACGCTCAAGCTACAGGTCAGCGTACGCTCAAGCTAGCGTACGCTCAAGACTGCGTACGCTTGAGCTAGCGTACGAAAGGGTCCAGGGCACGCTCACGCTAGCGTACGCAAAAGACACGCTGCCAACAGGCAGCGTATCAAGGCTAGCGTTCGCTCGTTAAAGAGCAGCGTACCCAAGTCAGCGTACGCTCGCTAAAGAGCAGCGTACCCAAGTCAACGTACGTTCGCTAAAGAGCAGCGTACCCAAGTCAGCGTACGCTCGCTAAAGAGCAGCGTACCCAAGTCAGCGTACGTTCGCTAAAGAGCAGCGTACCAAGGCTAGCGTACGCTCGCTAAAGAGCAGCGTACAGCTCAGTGACGTAAGCTAAAAAGCTAGCTCACTGTTCACTGTCTTCTCCAAATGGCAAGAATAGCAAGAACTCTAAAGTTGAATCTAAGCTTCAACAGTCCATATCTTGGTCAAACAAGTCCGAATCCAACTTTCCAAAGGTCAAAATTGGGTAGAATGAAATTATCTACAACATGGAACCATCAAAACTTGAAAACAAGGAAGTTTGATAGATCAAAACCACCAAAATCCGAAAATAATTAATTTATAGATCTACAAGAATTAAAGCCTCAAAATGGAAAATGACAAGTTCTAATGTGGTTTAGAATCATGAGAAGAAGCTAATGAAACCATCAAAAGGAGTTCCCTTGTGGAAGCAAGTTGTACTTGCCTATGGTGTTCTTGGTTGGTGGAGAAGAGTAATGGTGGAGGAAGGAGAAGTAAATGAGAATTATGGAGGAGAGAGAAGGTTGGTGGGGATAATAAAGAGGGGGGTTGTGGTGGAAATGAAGGAGAAGCATAGGCTAAGGTGTTCCACCCTTGGCCCATGATGAACCAAGCATTGGGCCGGCCGAACCAAGCCAACCCAAACCGAAAGTTAAACCAAGCCGAGAGCTAAACAAGGAATCAGGCAATACAGAATAAAATACGTATACGTATCCCAAAATACGTAATACGAACACAGGCATTACAACTCTACCCACCTTAAAAGAATTTCGTCCTCGGAATTTAATCAAGAGGCTAGAGGAGCAATGACAAGCTACATTAATAACAAGCAAGCTATACTAGGCAATCAATCAATCATGCAAGCAGGGAATCGAAGGCAGAAGGCATAAGAAAGACATTTATACCTCACGAGTCAAACAAGTCGAGATATCGCGATCGGATATCATCCTCACGCTCCCACGTTGACTCATCCAAAGAGTGATGACCCCAAGCAACTCGGACTAACTTGATAGTCTTGTTCTTGAGGATCTTCTCTCTCCGGTCCAATATAGACACGGGCCTCTCCTCATACGAAAGGTTGGTACCAACAACCAATTCCGAATGATCCAGGATGTGGCTCGGGTCCGGGATATACCGTCGTAATTGGGATACATGGAACACGTCATGCACCTCTCTTAGCGACGGTGGAAGAGCGAGACGATAGGATACATCTCCTACTCGCTCCAGAATGTCAAACGGTCCTATATACCTAGGACTAAGCTTGCCCCGTACGCCGAAACGAATGACGCCACGGTTAGGCGAAATCCTCAGGAATACATGATCGCCGACCGAAAACTCGAGAGGGCACCGATGAGAATCGGCCCATTGGCGCTGGCGATCTTGGGCAACTCGAAGATGATCTCGGACTCTCCTGACCACCTCAACTGTCTGGGCAATCATTTCTGGACCAAGTATCTGTCTCTCTCCAACATCATCCCAAGCTAACGGGGATCTGCACTTCCTACCATACAGTGCCTCGAACGGTGCCATCTGGATACTGGCCTGGAAACTGTTGTTGTACGAGAATTCCACCAGGGGCAAGTGATCTTCCCATGAACCACCGAAGTCAAGTGTGCAAGACCGCAACATGTCTTCAAGAGTCTGGATCGTGCGCTCCGACTGGCCATCTGTCTACGGGTGATATGCTGAACTGAACTGGAGATGAGTTCCCAAACTCTCTTGCAAGCTACGCCAAAAGTGTGACGTAAATCTTGAATCTCGCTCCGAGGTGATACTGACTGGCACTCCGTGCAACCTGACAATCTGCCTGAGGTACATCTCTGCTAACTGAGCCGTCGACTGACCAACTCTGAATGGAAGAAAGTGAGCCACTTTCGTGAGCCGATCAACTATAACCCAGATAGCATCTCTACCAGCTGGGGACCTAGGTAGTCCAGTCATAAAATCCATGGTCACATGCTTCCACTTCCATTCTGGAATCGGTAAGGGCTGAAGAAGTCCAGCCGGTCTCTGATGTTCGGCTTTAACTTGTTGGCAAACCAAACACCGAGAGACAAACCGAGCTATCTCCCGCTTCGTGCCATTCTACCAGAAATGCTGTCGGATATCACGGTACATCTTCGTACTGCTGGGATGGATGGAATACTGCAAACTGTGCGCTTCTGACATGATCTCTTGCCGGATATCTCCGCTGGGCACACAAAGACGCTTACCATGTCGAAGTGTACCATCCTCATGAATACATAACTCTGGTCTTCGTCCTGCCTCACACTCGACTCTGAGTCGCTGAAGCTTGGAATCTGCCGACTGCGCCTTCCGGATCCTCTCGACTATAGTGGACTGAACTTGCATACTGGCCATCAATGCCACACTGGAAGGGAGAATAACTTTTATACCCATTTTCTGAAGATCTGCTAACAATTCTGGCTGTGCTGTTAGGAAATAAGCTCCGACTCTCCTGTTCAATGCATCCGCAACAACATTGGCCTTCCCAGGATGATACTGCAGGTTGACATCATAATCCACAAGAAGCTCCAGCCACCTTCTCTGACGCATGTTAAGATCCTTCCGGGTGAAAACATACTTCAGGCTCTTGTGGTCGATGAAAATCTCCACCCTGTCTCCATACAAGTAGTGCCTCCACAACTTAAGTGCAAACACTACTGCTGCCAGCTCCAAGTCATGGGTTGGGTAATTTCTCTCATGATCACGAAGTTGTCGTGATGCATAAGCTATCACCTTCCCATGCTGCATCAGAACACATCCTAAACCTCTGCCTGAAGCATCATAATACACTGAGAATCCTCCGGTTCCATCTGGAAGCGTGAGAATAGGAGCCGTTATCAGGCCTCGCTTCAATTGCTCAAAAGAACTCTGACACTCTGCTGTCCAAGCAAACTGCGCATCCTTGCGGGTCAACTGGGTCAATGGCGCTGAAATTCGAGCAAAATTCGAAACAAACCGCCGGTAGTAGCCGACCAATCCAAGAAAACTGCGAACCTCTGCAACTGTACTGGGTACTGGCCACGACTCAATAGCCACAATCTTCTGGGGATCCACTTCTACTCCTCCTCGAATGATGATATGACCCAAGTACGAAATGCGATCGAGCCAGAACTCGCATTTACTGAACTTGGCATACAGCTGGTGCTCTCTGAGAATCTGAAGAACTATACGGAGATGCTGCTCATGCTCCGCCTCATTCTTGCTGTAGACCAGAATGTCATCCAAGAACACAATCACAAACTGATCCAAGTAAGGCATGAAGATGCAATTCATGAGGTCCATGAATACTGCCGGCGTATTGGTTGCTCCAAAAGGCATAACAAGGAACTCCCAATGCCCATATCTCGATCTAAAAGCTGTCTTCAGGATGTCCTGCTATCTGACTCTGATCTGATGATAACCTGAGCGCAAATCAATCTTCGAGAATACTGATGTCCCTTTGAGTTGATCAAATAAGTCATCTATCCTCGGAAGAGGGTATCTGTTCTTGATTGTCACTGAGTTCAAGGTACGATAATCAACACATAACCTGGACGTACCATCCTTCTTTTTCACAAGAAGCATCGGGGCTCCCCAAGGTGATCCACTAGCACGAATGAATCCCTTGGTT
The DNA here is from genome assembly GCA_029216955.1 of Iris pallida. Classification (NCBI taxonomy): domain Eukaryota; kingdom Viridiplantae; phylum Streptophyta; class Magnoliopsida; order Asparagales; family Iridaceae; genus Iris; species Iris pallida. Next base: position 17,213,147 of record JANAVB010025399.1, on the reverse strand, counting down.
CTAAGCTCTTCAATCATCTTGTACAAGATCTCCAATTCTGATGGTGCCATCCTGTAGACTCTCTCTGACACTGGGGCTGTCCCGGGAATTAAGTCTATAGTGAACTCGATCTCCCGCTCCGGAGGCATACCTGGAAGTTCTTCTGGGAAAACATCGGGAAACTCATCCACTATCCTGGGCAACTGAACTGCTGCTACTGCCATCCGCAATACCGGAGGAGATGACTCAACTTCGCCTCGGGAGAAAGAAAACTCCGCCTCGTCTGGAATGCTAAAAACAACCCTGCCAATGTGGCAGTCTATCCTAGCATACTGGTTTCTCAACCAATCCATCCGTAAGACCACATCATAATCGGCCATCGGGAATTCTATCAATCTAACGGGGAATTCTCTACCGCTAACTACGATCCGACACGAGGAAAACACCCTATCTACTCCCACAAGTCCGTTACCAGTAAGTATATTAAGCCTTACTGATAATGACTCGGGCTCCAATCCTATCCGTGTCGCGAATCGTGCAGACATAAATGAATGCGATGCACCAGAATCAAATAAAGTTGAAGCTGGAAAGGAGTTGACGAGAATAGTACCTGCCACTACCTCTCCTGGTGCCAATCCTTCCTCCACGGTCATCATCATGGCCTGACCATGCCCTCGGGGTGCTGGTTCCCTCTGCTGATATCCTCGCTGCCTATTCTGACTCAAGGCCTGGGCTTGTGCATACTGCTGAGGGCTCTGCTGCTAAAACGCCTGGGACTGAGGCGGTAAGGGCCTCATCAATGGATACTGCTGCTGCTGCTGGACTGGTGCTGGTCCTCTCACCGAAGAGCTAGAAAGGTTGGACGATGATGAACCACCCCTATTTGGGCAGGATCCAACCCTATGGTCTGGTGCTCCACAAGCCAGACACAATCCCTGTGCCCTGCGACAATCTGCCACCACATGGCCCGGCTTCCCACAATGAGAATATCCCACTGCGGAAGACTGCTTCTGCTTCTGCTGCTGAGGGTGCGTCGGAGTGGAATGCTGAACCGACGTTACTGAGGTCGCTCGCCTCGGAGCTCAAATAGTCAAAGTCCTAGCTGCCGGGGCCGGTGCTGAAGACTGATTCATCTGGCCGTAAGATCTCTTCCGACCTTCGGTCCTATCCACAATCCTCTGGGAGGTATACTCATGCCTCCGGGCTGCTCTCAAGACTGCATCAAAAGTCTGATGCTCAAACTGCTCAATCGCCAATAGAATCTCTAGGTAGAGCCCCTGCTGGAACCGCTGGGCTCTATCATACTCGGTTGCCACTAGGGTGGGAGCAAACCGACTGAGCCTGGAAAACTCGGTCGTATATCCGTCGACCGTCCTGCCACTTTACTTCAGATTGGTAAACCTCGTCTGCAGGTCGTACCGGGCTACAACATCGAAATACTTGGTCTGGAATCTTTCTCTGAACACTGCCCATGGAATGGGTGCTGCTAATCCAACGGCCTGCGCTGCCCACCAGCTGCGGACAAGATCTAATAGATGCAAGCGCACCACGGCTACCTTCTCATTCTCTGGAGTCTTGGCTGCTTCAAGAACCACCTCTGTGTCTTGAAGCCATGCATCTGCTGCGATAGCATCTTCACTACCGTCGAAGAATGGAGGGTTCAAGCGCTTGAAGCTGTTGGCCGCGCTGTTCCCTGGATGACTGCCTCTGGTCAAAGCATCCGTCACTGCCTGTTGCAATACATCTCCACGACGATCTTGAGAAGCTATCAAGGTCCTGACGAGTCCTACTAATGTGCCATCATCAGGTTTGGCAGGCTGAACCGGCTGAACTGGGGGCTCTTCTCCAATAGGCTCGACTCTGGAGGCTACTCCGGAATACTAGGCTTGATCTTCGGGTTGCTGCTGGTCCGCGGGAGGTGCTCCGCCTTGCTGATCGGTAGGACCACGAACAATGCCGCTGAAGAAGACGACATAGGGAACAATAAGGAAGGACCAGGACAGATCAACGATACAAGCATATGATCAGGACAAGAATCCAAGGATTCAGAAGATATGAGCAGAGATCAAGGACGAATACTGATTAAGACATCTATTCGGTAAACCCTCACATATCTTGATTTACAAGACCTGCATGGGCCACCACTTAAACCATGTCACGCTCCAGAACCAGAATACTGGAGAGCGGGGGCAGACATAGCCAGCTACGTATATGAAATGGAATCCATCTCACTATACGGTCACGGCTGTCTAGATACATGAGGATTTATCTACAAGCCAACAGTCTCTTAAGGTCAAGAACAAGCCTATTGTCTCAATCACAAGCAAGTAAATAGATGTTACAAGATGTATGATCATTAAATATACAATAATAAGGCGTCCCAAATATTACATATTCAGCTGATCATGAAGCTAGTCGTTACAAAATGTTAGGACTAGCAAGAGTTCAGTCATACATGATCAACCCTAGGATTTGTTAATCATGTTACAGCCCGTAGGCAGACAGTAAGTAAATGCAATCGAGCTAAACAAGTGCTCGTCGGCTAAACGCCTCAAAAGAATATTTTTACAATAGAGTGGGAGAGCCAAAAATAACCCACTCGTTGCCAGGATTCCTTCTAGTGTTCACCATCTGGCAGGAAGGTCGGTAGATCCTCGGTAGCTGCTCCGAAATCTGGCCACACAAAACCAGCTGGGTCAGACCCCAGAAAGAGTAAGTGCCACAAAGGAGGCTTCACTTAAGAAATAAAACCAGCAATCAGCACAAGATATAAATAAGGTAAGAACTGGAAATAAAGAAAATATACCAGGATGATATACGACGAGATACCCATAGAACTATTCAGATAGCCAGGTTACAACCCGTAAACCAAACAAGGACCGGGGTTGTAACCCTTCGTCTGAACAGAGCTTGGAATTCCCACCATTTATCGGTAAAATAAATACAAGCATTCTGGTCGTGCAGCAATCTGGAACAGGATCAGGGCAAGGCTAGACAGGTTAGACTCCATCCAATCATTTCACGGCCAAGCAAGAATTACGGCTTGATACTTTAACTAACTAGGGTTGTCACAAGCCTAATTACTAACAAGATGCAGTGAGATTATTCCACAGCCACAAGCCCTGCAGACCATCCAGGCTACCCAGGTCGAAAGATTAGGGTTGAATTCAGGTGGGTACATCGTCCAGAAAACGCATGTACCCTTAAGTAGCTTGAAGGGTGCAACACATGACAGTGTGTTGGAAATATGCCCTACTCGACGGCAGGCTACAGATCCCAAGCACACCCAGGTAACGGGATTGCCTGTAGCTGGGAAATCTCTTCATGACTAATGTATTAATCTAGTTATTAGCCTTAGTCCATTTTAGTAGGTACTCCTGACCGTGGTACTCAGGAGTCCCCGTCCTAGACATGATGCAAGACAGGACTGGTTTATTTGTACAAGCACAATCACCCACGGTGTCCAGGATGTTCATTCTTGTCAAGTCATGTCATGTTAGGTAGCCGTCGCAACAGCTTATCAAGGTATAATATGTCAAGTTATCAGGTCAAGTGTACTAGTCAGGAGTGCACCATGACGGACCACTATCAGGTCATGTCAGGTTACTCATGTCAGGAGTGCACCACTACGGGTCACTATCAAGTCATGCTCAATTATCACTTCTAAATATATCAAGTAAATTCGCAATTATCAAGTTCAGGACAAAAGGCGTAAGGATATAAAATGGGCATAAAATATCTAATAAAATATCAATATACAGGGCTATAAAAGAGCCAAGCTTAAGAAAAATAAAACCAAATCTGACACGCTGACATGAGACCAAGTCAGCCAAAGGCCATACGCTCAGGTCAAGCTACGCTCAGGCCAGCGTACGCTCGAGCTAGCGTACCAAAGGGTCCATACACATCCAATGGAAAGTGTACGCAAGGGTCAGCGTACACCAGGGCACGCTCAAGCTACAGGTCAGCGTACGCTCAAGCTTGCATACGCTCAAGACTGCGTACGCTTGAGCTAGCGTACGAAAGGGTCCAGGGCACGCTCACGCTAGCGTACGCAAAAGACACGCTGCCAACAGGCAGCATATCAAGGCTAGCGTACGTTCGCTAAAGAGCAGCGTACCCAAGTCAGCGTACGCTCGCTAAAGAGCAGCGTACCCAAGTCAGCGTACGCTCGCTAAAGAGCAGCGTACCTGTAATGCCTGTGGTTCGTATTACGTATTTCTGGAATACGTGTACGTAATTATTTTTGTATTGCATGATTTTCTTGCTTAATTCCTTCTTGGCTTGGCTTGGTTATTTCCTTGGGTTGGTTCGGCCTGGCTTGGTTTTGCTTGGGTTCATGATGAACCCTTGGATGAACCCCCTACCTACCACCACCATTTGTATTTATTTGCCCATTCTTTTCTTTCTCTTCATTAATCTCATCTTCTTCTTCCTCATTACTTCTTACCTACCAGAGAGAGAAGAGAGAGGTCTAGGCAAGTGCAACTTGCTTCATGGAGGAACTCCAATTTTATTACTTCATTCTCTTCCTTACTACATTCTAAAGCACTTTAGTACTTGGTATTTCTCATTTCCATGGCTAGATTCTTGTAGATCTAAGTTTATTTTATTTTCAGATTTCTTGGGTTTTGATCTACTTAATCTTGTTATTTCTATGTTTTGAGGGTTCTATGTTGTAGAGAATTTCGTTCTATCCCATTTTGACCTATGGAAGTTAGGATTTGGGCTCCGGATGATAGAGTTATGCAGCTTGGAAGCCATGGCTTATGGTGTACTTCTTCTCGGAAATTTGGAGAAGAAGCACAGTTCCGAGCCGCTTGATAGCACTTGACCGCATGAATATTCATGCGGCAAGTCAGCTTCGAAACCGCATGCACTATCAACTGGACTTGACCGCATGACAAGTTCATGCGGCAAGTATTTAGTTCGGCCGTATGAGGCTCTTGTACTTCTAGCCGCATGGGGCCCTTCTTTCCGAACCGCATATGCACCCTTGCTCCCAGCCGCATAGGCATTGCTCCCCGCTGCCGCATGGGACTTCGCCCATTCCGAGCCGCATGAACTCCAATACTCGCAAGCCGCATAGACCGCAGTCTTCCGCTGCCGCATGAGGACCCGAGTCCTCTCAGCCGCATGACTGACTGATCCTGAGCCGCATAGACCCTGATTCCCTTCAGCCGCATGAGACCCCTCCATTCCTGACCGCATAAGCTCCTGCAGCCGCATCCGCCGCACGCCCGCACTGCCTTGAGACCGACCTTTCCGAGCCGCATGAACTCGGATTTTGGGCCGCATGAACCCATACCCATTCAGCCGCATGGGCTGTTCTCTTCCAGCCGCATGTGATCATTCCTGACCGCATATGACTTAGCCGCATGACTCTTTTGTAGCCCTGAATATTGATATTTTATTAGATATTTAACGTCCATTTTATATTCTTACGCCTTTTGTCCTGAACTTGAAAATCATGAATTCATTTGATATGTTTGGAATTGATAATTGAGCATGACACGATAGTGACCCGTAGTGGTGCTCTCTTGACAAGAAAACCTGACATGACCTGATAGTGGCCCGTCGTGGCGCACTCCTGACAAGTACACCTGACATGACTATCTTGATCAGCTGTTGCGACGGCTACCTGACATGACATGACCTGACAAGAATGAACATCCTGGATATCGTGGGCGATTGTGCTTGTACAAATAATCCAGTCCTGTCTTGCATCATGTCTAGGAGGGGACTCCTGAGTACCACGGTCAGGAGTACCTACTGAAATGGACTAAGGCTAAAAACTAGATTAATACAGTAGTCGTGAAAGATCTCCCAGCTACAGGCAATCCCGTTACCTGGGCGCGCTTGGGATCTGTAGCCTGCCGTCGAGTAGGGCACATTTCCAGCACACTGTCATGTGTTGCACCCTTCAAGCTACCTAAGGGTACATGCGTTTCCTGGACGGTGTACCCACCCGAATTCAACCCCGAATTTTGACCTGGGTAACCTGGATGGTCTGCAGGGCTTGTGGCTGTGGAGTAATCTCACTGCATCTTGCTAGTAATTAGGCCTGTGATAACCCTAGCTAGTTAAAGTATCAAGCCGTAATTCTTGCTTGGCCGTAAAATGATTGAATGGAGTCTAAACATGTTTAGTCTTGCCCTGATCCTGTTCCAGATTACTGCATGACTTGAATGCCTTTATTTATTTTACCGATAAATGGTGAGAATTCCAAGTTCTGTTCAGACGAAGGGTTACAACCCCGGTCCTTGTTTGGTTTACGGGTTGTAACCTGGTTATCTGAATAGTTCCATGGTTATCTCGTCGTATATCATCCTGATGTATTTTTCTTTATTTCCAGTTCTTACTTTTATTTATATCTTGTGCTGATTGCTGGTTTTAGTTCCTAAGTGAAGCTTCCTTTGTGGCACTTGCTCTTTCTGGGATCTGACCCAGCTGGTTTTGTATGGCCAGATTTTGGAGCAGCTCCAGAGGATCTACCGACTTTCCAGCCAGATGGTGGCCACTAGACGGACCTGGCAACGAGTGGGTTTATTTTTGATCTTCCACTTATTGTAAAAATATTCTTTTGAGGCGTTTAGCCGACGAGCACCTGTTTAGCTCGATTGCACTTTACTTACTGTCTGCCTACGGGCTGTAACATGATTAACAGATCCTAGGGTTGATCATGTATGACTAAACTCTTGCTAGTCCTAACATTTTGTAACGACTAGCTTCATGATCAACTGAATATGTAATGTTTGGGACGCCTTACTATTGTATATTTAATGATCATACATCTTGTAACTTTTACTTACTTGCTTGTGATTGAGACACTAGGCTGTTCATGACCTTAAGAGACTGCTGGCTTTTAGATAAACCCTCATGTATCCTAGACAGCCGTAATCGTATAGCGAGATGGATCCCATTTCATATACGTAGCTGGCTATGTCTGCCCCCGCTCTCCAGTATTCTGGTTCTGGGGCGTGACAGTACCCAAGTCAGCGTACGCTCGCTAAAGAGCAGCGTACCCAAGTCAGCGTACGCTCGCTAAAGAGCAGCGTACCAAGGCTAGCGTACGCTCGCTAAAGAGCAGCGTACAGCTCAGTGGCGTAAGCTAAAAAGCTAGCTCACTGTTCACTGTCTTCTCCAAATGGCAAGAACAGCAAGAACTCTAAAGTTGAATCTAAGCTTCAACAGTCCATATCTTGGTCAAAACAAGTCCGAATCCAACTTTCCAAAGGTCAAAATTGGGTAGAATGAAATTCTCTACAACATGGAACCATCAAAACTTGAAAATAAGGAAGTTTGATAGATCAAAACCACCAAAATCCAAAAATAACTAATTTCTAGATCTACAAGAATTAAAGCCTCAAAATGGAAAATGACAAGTTCTAATGTGGTTTAGAATCATGAGGAGAAGCTAATGAAACCATCAAAAAGAGTTCTCTTGTGGAAGCAAGTTACACTTGCCTATGGTGTTCTTGGTTGGTGGAGAAGAGTAATGGTGGAGGAAGGAGAAGTAAATGAGAATTATGGAGGAGAGAGAAGGTTGGTGGGGATAATAAAGAGGGGGGTTGTGGTGGAAATGAAGGAGAAGCATAGGCTAAGGTGTTCCACCCTTGGCCCATGATGAACCAAGCATTGGGCCGGCCGAACCAAGCCAACCCAAACCGAGAGTTAAACCAAGCCGAGAGCTAAACAAGGAATCAGGCAATACAGAATAAAATACGTATACGTATCCCAAAATACGTAATACGAACACAGGTATTACACCGTCCTGATAGATGCGGAGAAGGAGAAGCTGATCGCCGAGATTGAGTCTTCCTACCAGGCCACTGTGAGTGTCTGGAAACGTGAAGTAGCTGAGACTGAAGCTGCAGTGGAGTGGTTGTCTCAATCTTTACGGGAGACAGTAGAGGCGCGAGCTGCGTTGGACGCTAATATCACGGAGATTGACGCCCAGATCCGCCGCCTTGAGGACCAGCGGGCCCGACTCCTTTTAGACGCCGAACGTGTCCAGGCTGAACACGTAGCATTCAAGAAGGAGGAAGCAGCTTTCACTCACCAGACTCTTACCCTGGCTCAGCAGCGGCAGCAGCTGGATGAGAAGTATGAGAACGATGCTTCTCCTGAGGCTATTGAAGCGATGCGTCAAGAAGCTGAACGTCGAGTCCTGGCGACTGTGGAGACTCGAGCGGCGGACTTGAGGCGTCGGATTGAAGAGCTTTCAGCCAACCCTGGAGATGTTTAGGGATTGTGGTCTCTTTTTTTTTGTATGTTTGCAACTCTTGCTGGGGATGTAAACTTTTACTCTCTATTTAAAAATAAAGAAGTTTTTTTGTGGTGTATTCATTTTTGCTGTCATGAACTTGCTGATTTGTGTGGACCTATTATCTCTTGCGTACCTTGGTTTTTAGATACAGATAATAAGTTTGAAAGAACCCTCATGTTTGCTCAGAGGTGATGTGGACAAGGCAAATATGGGATTCAAGTGGTGGAATCTCCCTACTCAGAGGTGTTATGGACGTGGTAGGAATGATCTTGGGGGATACGCGGAACTACTCAGAGGTAATATGGACGTGAAAGTTCTGTGATCAATGTACGACAACACAAGGGTTGTCAGCACGGGATGTTTACTCAGAGGTAATATGGACGTAGTAAACATGGTGGGTAGCGTAGTCATATGGGATGTAAGATTCCGCTTTATAGGGTGTAGGGGGAACAACTCAGAGGTGATGTGGACGTGGTTGTCCTTCTACTGGAGGATGCTACGGAACAGCTGGGTTCCGGAAGCGTATGATTTTGTGAAAGGGAATTGTCTGTGAGTCCTGATGATTGGGTCCACAGATCCCCGGGTGGAAGCACATGTCTGAGAGATGTCAAGAGTAGTACTTCTTTAGGAACTTGCCGTTGATGGGCATCATGAACAAGTCTCCATTGGATTTGGCAAGGCGGTAAGCACCGTTTGAGTATACCGTCTCTATGATGAAAGGTCCTTCCCATTTGGGCTCGAACTTTTCTGGTGTCTTGTGAGTCAACACCATCGGCCTCCTGACTGCCAGGACCAGGTCGCCAACTTGGAAAGTCCTCTGCTTGACCTTCTTGTTGAAAGCCTGTGATATACGGGCTTGGTAGAGTTCGATGCGTTGTTGAGCTAGGAGACGCTTTTCGTCAAGTGCCTCCAGTTCCCGCAGACGACGACGTTGATTATTCTCTTCTGTGAGTTGGTTTGTGATTGCTACGCGGAATGAGGGTATCTGGATCTCGAGAGGCAGTACCGCTTCGCTCCCGTAGACCAAGGAGAATGGTGTGTTGCCTGTCGGGGTCCGTACCGTTGTACGGTAGGCCCAAAGGCATTCGCCGAGCTTTTCGTTCCAGTCGCGTTTGTTAGATGACACGACCTTTTTGAGTAGCCTGACGATAGTTTTGTTGAACGCTTCGGCCAATTCGTTTGCTGCCGGATTGTAGGCAGTTGATGCCATATTTTGAATGCAATTCTTGTCACAGAATCTGCTGAAAATATGGCTAATGAACTGAGGACCATTATCATGGATGATCCTCCGGGGTACTCCAAAACGGTAGATAACGTGGTGCTTGATGAAGCTGATCACCCTGGAGCTTTTCACTTCTGCCAGTGGAACTGCTTCTGCCCATTTGGAGAAGTAGTCGGTGATTGCTAGGATAAAGCGGTGCCCTCTCGATGAAGGAGGGGTGATCGGTCCCACAATGTCCATGTCCCAAGCTTCGAAGGGCCAGGAGGCGACTGTAGGATGGAGTGGTTCTGACGGTGTATGAATGAAGTCTGCGTGAAGCTGGCACGCATGGCACTTCTTAGCATATTCGACAGCGTCAGCGGCCATGGTTGGCCAGTAGTAGCCCATGTGTCACAGTCGGTCCTGCGACTTAGGACCAGGCTGATGGGCCCCGCAGGTTCCATCGTGAGCTTCTCGAAGGGCTTCGGCTGCTTCTTCGTTGGATAAACATCGAAAGAGAAGTCCATCGTAGGAGCGTCGGTACAGCATTTTAGTAGCCGTATCGTAGTAGAATCGAAGAGAGCGCCTCATGACTGAGACGGCTTCTTTCGGGTCTTCTGGAAGAATTCCGTAGACAGCAAAGTCGATGAATAGGAATCTCCAGTCTCGGACGTTAACACCAGCACTCGTTGACATGGCATGGGCCACATGTGAGCACAGGTTATTTTTAGGGCAGACCAGGTCTCGACCCACTACCGTGACGTAGTGTTGAGTTCCAAGGGGTGCCGCTAATGAGGCTGCGAAGCCGGCCATAGCATCAGCCTCTAGATTTTGTAGACGAGGTACGTGTTCGACGAAGAACCCGGTGAAGGTTGAAATGATGTTCAATGCAACTTCATGGTAGAGGATCAGATCTTCATGGCGAACCTCGTATTGCCCTCTGATCTGGTTTACGACGAGTTTTGAGTCGCCGTAGGCTTCCAGATGATTCACCCCCAGCTGTTGCGCCAGCTGGAGTCCCATAATGAGCGCGTTGTACTCAGCAACATTGTTGGAGCACGGCTTTGAAATGGAGTAAGCACGCTGGATGACTAGCTGATCGGGGAAGACTAATACCACCCCCACTCCTGCGACGATTTGGCCTTGGGGCCTGTTCTTGAAGCGCCATCGAAAAACATCCGCCAGACGAGGCCTTCTTCGGTGACGTTTGATTCTTGGACCTCATCCGGGATGTCTTCATAGAGTCTTGAGGACTCTGGGATGGGGTGTACAGCTAAAAAGTCGGCCAAAGCTTGACCCTTAACAGCTTTTTACGGAGCGAACACCATGTTGTATGGTGTTAGCAAGATCGCCCATGTGGCTAGCCGGGAGTTCAATGATCCTGGCTTCGTCATGAGGACCCTGAGCGGATTGACTCGGGAAACGACATGAATTGTCTGTCCCGAGACATAATGTTGAGTCTTTTGGATGGCAAATACCAAAGCTAAGCACTCCTTTTCAACGGGGTTGTACCGGTGTTCGGCCCCGATCAGAGTTCGACTGAGGTAGTAGATTGCTTGCTCATAGCCTGTGTCGCTGTTCTGAGCTAGCAGGGCGCCGAGGGAATGATCCATGGCACGGACGTAGAGGAGGAATGGTTTGCCGGCGACAGGTGCCACCAGGACCGGCGGGCTTGTCAGATAAGCCTTGATGTCATCGAAAGTTTTCTGGCATTCCTCTGTCCAGACGTAAGAAACTCCTTTCTTCATGAGCTGAGTGAAGGGTCGACATTTGCCGGAAAGGTTTGCTATGAACCTCCGGATGTATGCCAGACGCCCCTGTAGGCCTCGAAGTTCTCGAAGATTCTTCGGAGGGTCCATATCAAGGATAGCTTTGGTCTTCTCGAGATCGACATGAATGCCTTTCGCCGTGATGATGAAGCCCAAGAACTTTCCGCTAGAAACCCCTAAGAAGGATTTAGCGGGGTTCATCTTGAGTTGATGCGCCCGTATGAGATCAAAGACTGTCTTGAGGTCTTGCAGGTGATCTCCTTTGAGACGGCTCTTGACTGCGATGTCGTCAACATAGCATTCGACTGTCTTGCAAAGGTGTTGACAGAAAATGGTGCTCATAGCTCGTTGGTATGTCGCACCTGCGTTCTTCAAGCCGAAGGGCATCACTGTGTAGCAAAAAATGCCCTTTGGAGTCCTGAATGACGTGTGTTTTGCGTCATCAGGGAACATCTTGATCTGGTTGTAGCCCGAATACCCGTCCATGAAAGACATGCGCTCGAAGCCACATGTGTTATCGATCATCACGTCGGTGATTAGAAGCGAGAATTCGTCCTTTGGGCAAGTCGAGTTGAGGTCCCTGAAGTCGATACAGACTCGTATCTTCCCATTCTTCTTGGTGACGGGGACGATGTTGGCTACCCAATCTGGGTGTTGCTCTTCACGGATGAAGCCGCTGGTCAAGAGTTTGTCTACCTCCTGATCGATGGCATTCATGATATCCGGACGGAAGCGCCGCTGTTGTTGTTTGATAGGCTTGGCATCAGGTAAGATGTTCAGCCTATGCATCGCGATCTGGGGATCAAGTCCCGGCATATCTTCGTAGCTCCAGGCGAAGACGTCGATATAATCTTTAGCCAGCTGGATTAAAGATTCTCGGTCTTGTCCTTTTAGGCTTTTGCTGATGAAGATGGGTTAGGAAGAAGATCCATCCCCAAGGTCGATCTGTTCGACTTCGTCTTCGGTGGGAGGTTCACGTAATTCAAAACGAGACTCCCATTGTTGTCCTAGGCGTTGAGCCCAGGGTTCTTCTTCGAAGAATTTTGGCGCTTGGTCTTCGCCTTCTTCTTCTTGAGATTGTGCAGACGTCATGTTGGCCGACAGCACCCTCTTGAAGACTGAGCCGATACTGGTATCGGAGTCCCACGTTGATGCTTCAGACGAGTGAGAATGTTCTACTTCTTCCGCATCTGAACTCTCTGGAGTTGACGGCGGCGTGACATAGCCTACCCCCCGTCGAGTTCGATTGTAATAGTCCTGCGGCTTTCCTTTAGGTGTTGGAAGCCGGAGAGGGAGACGTCGACCTTGCCGTAGTTCAGGCCTTTATCGCTTTTTAGGTCGTAACCCATCTTTTGGATGAGGTACTTTGCCTTGTCCGTGTACCGATAGAGTTGCATTCTGCCGACATCAGGTTCTGGCTCGAGTGGCGGGAGGTCTTGATGACGCTCAACCTTGCCGAAGATGATGGGTTCTTCGTCTCGACTCCGTGGTGGGACTATGTAACAGACCCCTGGGGACGGGACTACTCGATTTACATGATGGACGGTCGTTATTTGTGTTTGTAACGACCGTAGAGCGTTATCTAATGTATACATGACATTCTAATATGGAAGACTAGAATAATTAAAAGACACTATGTTATTGATAAAATATGAGATTTTATCCCGCGGGATTATATTGTCTAGAGAAGGGGCATCTACATCAGCCGAGATATATTCCCCCAACTCTTCATCTGTAAGCACTGGAGTGAGATCGGGAGAGTCCACCACAGCGTTGGCTTTGGAGTCCGAGAGGACTACGTGGGCCTTTTCTGGCGGCTGGGATGGCGGCGGCTTGCCCTTAAGACGCACCTTCAGAGGTGCCTCCACTGTAGCTCCAGTGATTGGCGCCTTCCCCTGTAGTTTTGACACGAGGGGAGCTGATGTTTGAGGCGGCTTTCCCTTGAGCCGTATCTTCAGGGGAGCTTCAGGAGCAGCTGGTGCTTTCCCGGGCAGTTTAATGCTCATGGGAGGCAACTTCTGAGGCGGTTTGCCTTTGAGTCGGATCTTCAAAGGAGCATCGGGAGTGACCTCAGGCTCTATGTCCGGCTCTGCTGCCGTTTCTGCTTCGTCGTCAGCATCATTGGCTTCCTCCCCGTCAAGTGATTTGTATAAGTCAGCATCGGTGAAGTTGTCACGACCCGCACCCTAGAGTTAGGGCACGAGAACGTAACAACGCCCAGCCTACGCCGCAGTGTCGGTGGTAGAACGCTGTCCTAGGTCTCAATGCATCTAACAGTATAAGACTAAACAGTTTATACTCCCCGAATGGGGATGACATAGCAGATACAGACTCAATCACATCTAAGGTAGAGCATGATAAGGATAGATAAAACATGAAATCCAAAATAAATACAGGAGATAGAAGTCTAAGTGTCTAAGATACATGAACCCAGAAGTACATCTCAAAACTCAAATAAAGATACAGTAATCCACAAAGTAAAATACAACTCTAGACAAAATGAAATAACTACCTAAACAACCTCTAATGTGTCTCCTCTAGGCTAGCAGGCACCTCCAAGCTATCTGTAAAATTTATCAACAGGTCCAGTCAGGACTGGAGCGAGCACAGTACATCTCAACAGATCATAGCAGGTTAGAAAACATATAACATGCAGTAAAGTAAGATACAGGTACTGAAGAAAAGCAGTATGTAAACAGGAAGAGCTGTAATAGAAATATCTACTATACATAGAGAACTAGCAGTGACTAGTGAGTCAGAGTACAACATGAACATGTAAATGGCCTGGGATGATTCAATGAAGACACTACGGAATGATTCAATGAAGATACTACTGGTGTATTATTCACATGTCCACTTCTACTCTCCCGTACCCCCAATCAATACACAAGGATCCAGCCAGGTTATGTTATATGATTTCATGTATGGCCCGCGAAGGGTGATACATGGATGTCCCATAAATGGGGAGTCTGGGGGTTACCCAACTGTGTAAGATTCAAGAGACTCTGTGATCATGAGGGTACATGTCACAAGTAATCAAGTGAACCAAGAAGCATAGTGATACGCCATGTAAGTGAAACGCACAGAACACGTAGTACCCGATGCTCCCTAAGGATAACATCTCAAGAAATGATCCATATAGTACCAATCCGTGTGACCATCGTGACAGTACAGGTAAAGTAATCTACTGCAGGAAATAATTCTAAGCAGGATATGAAATGATCAGAGAATGTACTCGCCTCGATAACCTGAACAGCTGATAAGTATAGGAGGTCCCACTGAAGCCACAGAGTCCTATTTAAAGCAACACAGGTTACAAGGTGTTCAAGTTGTAATAAATGAATCTCTATAATCAATCTACATTATTCTAGGTTCTTCTAAGTCAAATCGACTCTAGGTCGACTCCGGTCAATAATCTAGTCAAACTAGGTCAAGTGTTGACTTAAGTTGACTTTGGGTCAACTGGTCAACTCTGGTCAAACAAGGTCAATTCTAGTCTAATATAAAGTGTACTTCGTTATTTGTACGTCGAAACTTACGGCACGTAAATCGAGATAAGAAGATTATCGATAAGGTTGATAATCTTATTATAGTGATCCACGTATCCAACTTGTCAATTTCAGCGATGTGAGATCACTGGAATCGGCTGATCTCAGTTTCGTTGTACTAATCCCGAAATACGAACATTATATGAATTAATTATTAATTAATTATAAAAAGGTTAAACGCAGAGAAATTATCAACAAACATTGTCGGACGATGAAATGAACATCGCCAACGTGTCCAGAACGGTCAAATTAGCTAGGATAGCCTACCCAACGGTCCAATTTGGACACAAGGGCAAAAAGGTAATTTCGGGTCAAAACGGTATCCGTGTCGGAGCCGTTTTGCACCGAAAAATGTGCAAGAAAACAAGTCAATAAAATATAACAAATTATATGTCCACGAAACTAGAATGACGACACGAACTCAACGGTATCTCCAGAATTGGATTCCGTTGACCCGATCTCCATTTGGCCCGTTGACCAGAACTTGGAATTTCGATTTGCACGGAAATGCGTGCCGGAGCCAAAGTTCTCAGAACTTAGCAAACTATCTGTCAACGAGTCCAGAATGATGATACGAACTCAACGGTATCTCCAGAATTGGATTCCGATGAGTCGATCTCAAAATGACCCGTTGACCCGGATATTAGTATCCAACTTGCACCGAAATGCGTACCAGACCCAATGTCCACCAAAACCTAGCAAATTATATGTCAACGAGTCCAGAATGATGATACGAACTCAACGGTATATCCGGAATTGGATTCCGATGAGCCGATCTCAAAATGATCCGTTGACCCAGAATGTGGGACCCGCTTTGCACCGAAAAATATGCCCGGGCCCACGTTCTCCAAATCTAATAAATTTTATATGAAAACATGCCAAAACGATGCCACAAGTCTAACGGTGGTGTCAGAAATGAAATCTGGAGTCCCGTGTTCAAAAATGAAATTTTACAAGTTAGAAATTACGAATTCGGACAGCCAACTTTGGCGTCGAATTCAACCAATCAAACAAGCTCACAATGAAACGAAACTGGAGGGGTAGCAAGAGGGTTATACCAGCTTCACACAGGAACTAGTAGCACGCCAAACGGAGCTGCGGTGGAGGAGATACAAGCTGACGAAGTTGGCCCCGCGAAACTGTCCAAATTTAGTATAATTTAAACGGTCAACTTGGTGGCCGGTTTTCATCTATCAAACGAAAAAATTAACGGACGAAAATTGACATGAGCGAAGGTGGATATACCGAGATTGTGACGGAGCAAAGAAATCGACGATCCAACGGTCGGATCTCCGGAAAAACGCGTGCAAAGTTGCTGCGACGGAGCGTCAAAATGAACTCGATCCCGCGCGCGTCACGACGGGACGTCGTTCAAAACGCACGAATCGCCTCGACGGTGCGTCCCGGAGGACGGTGGCCGTCAGGGGAGGACTCGTCGGAGTGGGGCGCACTCACGAAGAGCCACGGCAGCCCACGCGGCGGTGTGGCGGCGCACGACGGCGGCCCACGCGCGCGCGTGTGCGCCGGCAAGTGGTGCACTGCTGCTGCTGGCGTTGCTGCACGAGGCCGTGCTCTGCCAGGCCGGCGACGGCGGGGGCTGTGCGGCCTCGACAAGGGTCGGGCAGCGACGCACTCCGACGAGGGAGGTGGTGGTGGCTCGAGCTTGGAGGAATGGTGAAGTGGTCGGGAAATGGTGGTGGCGGGCTGTGCATTGGAGGAGGAGGAAGAGGAGGAGAAGATGATGTGTTGGAGGCCGACGACGAGGGAAGGTCAGGGTGGTCCGGCCAGGAGGAGGAAGTCGGGGAGGAGAACTGGTGTTCGGGTTTGCATGAGCTCGGGGTGGAAGCTGATGATGGTGGTGTTGTTTATTTGCTGGTGTTGTGGTTTTTGTTGTTGTAGTAATAGGAAGAGAGAGAGAGAGTGAGTGATAATGCATTAAATATGAAGGAGAGAGAGAAGTTGCTTTTGGGAGTTAGGGCCGGCCACTCCATTGGGGAGGAGCTGTGAGTGAAAGTTGGAAAGTGAGTGGTGAGGATTTAATTAAATAATCCAACGGCTAGGATTCATTAGGAATTGGATTCACCTTTGGGATTTAAATTAAATAGGATTACACTCAATTATTTGAAGTAGAAAACTAGGTATTGAATATTATTTTTGGATACAGAAAAAATGAGGGTGTCCCGATGGAGAATAACATGGAGCTGGACTGGGCTCGGTGGAGCCGGATTGGATCAAAATCGGACATTGTGCGAAAATCGAATTAAAATTAGACGTTGATGATCATGAGCGAATAAGTAGCACATGAGGATTCCAATAAATGGGACACAAGTGGCGGACGGATAGTAGGCTCAAAGTGGGCCATGTCCATAATTGGGGCGGACAGGTTTTGGTCGACAGGGAACCCACAAATCAAGTTGGAAGATGAATGTGACGCCGTGGAGTGAAATAAAATTGGGTCACGTGTCGGGAAAGTTGTGCGAATCAAATGGAGCACAAAATAACGTGTCTGAGTGGGACACGAAGGTCATAGGTGACGAGCGTCTCGAGTAGATCATCAATGAGGAGTTGGTTTCAAGGAAATGACTGGTCTGGCGCTCCCAATTTAAAAGTCATAGTAACGCGCTGAAAATGATCAAGGAAAAGAGTGGGAAAATAAATAACAATCAAATGGTCTAAACCGACCCAAAATTCAGCGAAGCAGAAAGAGCACAAGAGAACAAGTTTGGATGGGACACTATATACCGTCATAAAGGTAATCCTGTCCACTCCAAAACTCATGAAGAAGATTTCCAGAGTTGAACATCCCTGATACTCTAAATATCAATGGCATAAAAAAGTACACTTACAGATAAATAAATAGAATAAAATATTTATCAAAACCAAATAATCAGAAAAACAAAATAAAATAAAAAAATTCAACCCGAAATTCAGGGTGCTCACAGAAGTAGGCTTCAATTCCTTTGAAAGGGTCGATGTCCGCGAACTCCGTACGGATGACGTTGTTGGTGGACACGTACTTCATAGATTGGTGGAGCATGGACGGCACCACCATGTACTCATGCAGCCATGGGCGACCAAACAAAAGGTTGTAGTTGACTTCAGCGTCCACGACATAACAAGTGACCTCGGTTCTGAGGTTACCGATGTGGCACTTTAGTCGTATTTTGCCCAGTGGTTCGCTTTTGCTGGCGTTGAAGCCACTGATTGTTGTGTTGGAGGGCGCCAGTCGGTACATTGGGATCTCCAGTGTTGAGAGCAGCGTCTTCGGGATGATGCTGAGGGAAGACCCCGGATCGATCTGAATCTGCTTCACCTTGACTGAACCGATATACCATGTATAGTACAGCGGCCTAATGTGTCGGTTGTGTTTGAGCAGCATGTCTTGTTGGATGAAGGTTATATTGGGGATAACCTCATCCGCACAATGACAGTGCGTGCATACAGTCGGAAGATCTTCAGGCTGCTTGACCTGACTGAGAAAGGATTCAGCATCCTTCAGAGCTTCACAGAGAGCTTCTCGGGAGTCTTTGGAAAGACGAAGGAGCTCAAACAGAGATAGGCGGGCAGGAGTACTGGCCAGTTGTGCCAGTATGTCAAAGTTGTGGGGCTTGGCTAGCCCCAAAGCATTCTTCTTTCATAGAGGCCTGTCGAAGCGGGCCTCTATCTGCTTCTGCTTATTGGCTGCTGGGGGCTTAGACGGGCCCTCGTCCTGGACAGCAGGAACGGTGCCATGAGGCACCACCTCGACGGCAGCTTCGTCGGGTTGGACGTTCTGTTGTGAACGCGTCTGTACAGGAAGTGCCTCTTCCGCTGAAGAAGAGACCGTACGACAAGACTTGATCTTCCTGCCTTTAGATTTAGAGGTAGAGCGTACCTCCGGTTGAGTCACCTCGGAGACGAGATCGGGGTGAACCCATAGGATCTCTCCCCGAGATGTGGTGAGTGGGATGAGTCCACTCACATTGTCACGGGCAGATGGTAGGTTAACCACCTCTATTGTCGCCTTAGGGATGGGGACGATGCCATCTTGTGTTGTAATCGGCGGCAGGGTGCCAAACTAGAGTGACACCACATTGGCTGACACCGTCTTCTTTTCGTAATCGATGGAGATTACATCCGCATTGATCATGCGCTGGATGTAATTCTTGAGGATATAGCAGTCCTTGGTTGGGTGTCCGACAAACCGATGGTAGTGACAGTACCTCGGGTTGTCCACTTTCCCAACCTCATCGGGACGCTTCGGGTCCGGAAGCTTGATCTTGTCACCCTGCTTCAGTATCTCAAAGAGTTGCAGGGTGTCTTCGTCGTTGAACGAATAAACCTCCTTCGACCTTGGTGCAAGTGGAGGTTTCTGAGTAGGTGCCGACGCACCTTTTAAGGCATTGACAGTCAATGCCTGTTTCCCCTTTGTCTTTCGTCCGGGGTTGTTAGCTGCAGGCCGTTTCCCCTTGTCCTCGAAGGCAGAAAAACTGACTCCCAGAAGACGAGCATTGGCCGCCTTCTTCTCTGCGACTTCTGCTTCAATGATCAAGGAGCTCCAGTCGGGAGGAGGAGTAGAGTTAAGCCAGAGTTTGACTGCAGGCAGTATGTTCATGCTGTAGGAGGAGAGAAGCGCATGTTCTGGCATGCCCAGGGGCAGTCTGAAACAGGCCTGTCGGAAGCGTTCGATGAACACTCGGACTGTTTCCTTCTCCTTCTGGCGTATCTCTATAAGGGACGCCATTGTCATGTCCTTTCCACCGTCGTAGAAACGGTTAAGAAAAAGATGCGTCAGGTCATCGAAGGAAGATATTGAATTGTCGGGGAGGCAGCAGTACCAGTCGTACGCTACTCCTTTCAGTGTCCCAACAAATATGCTGGTAAGTAGTGCGTCCTCCTTCGGAAGATGTCTCGTCTGAGACTGGAAATACGTCAGATAGCGACACGGAGAGTCCTTCCCGTCGTATGGCGTCAGTGTTTGTGGTTTATACTTAGGAGGATAAACCATCTTATTCCATTCGAGGGGATAAGGTTGGGGGATGCCCATCTTTTGGCGCTCCTCTTGTCTTGTCTTGGACTCAAAGCGTTCGTGCAAGTCCCTGATCATCTCGACCACGTCTTCTGTGGAGCTGGGAGTTGGGAAAGGTGGCACCACCGGGAGTTGAGCACTTGAGGGCTCCGATGTTCGAGGTGCTTCACGGCGATCTATGTCCGAGGATACCCGTTGAAGGGGTACACTCGATTCTCCATTGGCCCCTGGGTCGGGACCGGCAGAAGGTGTCCTGGCCAATGCTGACCGTATCTTAAACACTGCTTGAGTCAGTGTTTGCATGGAGGCAGAGAGGGTTTTGAGTCCTCCCTCCAGGGTATCCATGCGATGGACGAGGTCTGTTGGCGGCGCATCAGACTTGATATCAGCCCCAGTCACGTTTACTGTCATGACGCGGCCGAGAGTGGATGGATGGGTTGAGGCTTCACTCTCGGCCTTACTCTCTTGTGGGGGAGTTGCCTCTCCTGGAGCCTCGTCTTGGCTACCCCCGGCTATGTTTGGGAGAACATTCACCACGGGCGTATCTGCAAGGGCCTGATTACCCTCAGCTCCGTCTTGAAGGGCCTCTGCGTCTTCGGAACTCGGGTCCGCAGATGCTAGACTACCCCCAGCTATGTTCTGGGGGATATCCTCATCTTTTGGGAGGCTGACAGGATCTTCCCCAGATGTGCTATGGATACCCTCGTCTTCGAACTCGACAAGGGTCTGACTACCCCCAACTTCTTCCAAGATTTTTTTCTCCTCCGAGTGCCTTCGAACACTCCGGAGGACGCGACAGCTGTCTTGGTTTTCCTCGACTGGCTTTTGGACGAGGAGTTGGAGATCACGTTGCATGAAGCAACCCTTGGCTCTTCTTCTGTTGACACCTTCTTTTCGAGGCGGCGTCGGAGGGGTGTCGATGATTGCAGCCGCTGGAACACCGACTGCCTGGGTGGGACTGCCGCTTTGCAACAGCAGTTGATGGTGACCACAGCACAAGTATGTCCCGTAAGAGACGTATCGTGCTTGTCAGTCGACTCTCCTGATCGGCGCTTGTGAGTGATCACGTTACGCAGATCGTTGGAGGAGAGTGCCACCTTCACATCCCCTTCAGGCGCATGGCAAGGCCAAGCGTCGGGGTGGTCAAGTGAGTGCTGCGCCCCCTGATCTAATACCAAACAGGCATCTCGATCAGTAGTGGGGAAACCACAGCATTTGAAGTTACTTGAACAGACCTCAGACGCACAACCAGAGGAGGCGCGGGAGTTCAAGACCACTGAATTTGCCTTAGTCGACTTGGTTGTGCACGCAATAGATGCGCCCAAGCGAGACAAGGACTTTAAAGGTCGGCTCGTTTCTGGCGCCGCAGCACTCGAGTCGACCTTGTACAACTTACCATCAGCAGCGCGCATGATTGTGAGCGCATGCTTCTGGCTTGCTGCTGGCATAGCACGTTTGGGGCGCATGGCCCGTGCTGCCTTGGATTTCTTCGTGCCAGGCCGCTGGGCGCGTAGTACTCAGAATCCAAATTCTTCTCGCCACTACAGCGAGTGAGTCTGTCAAAGACAGAGACCTTCTGTGGCGCATCAGAGGTGATACGCGGGGCATTGGCTGCGCCCCTGCTCCGTCGACGCATCTTCCTCGCCTGAGAGGGAGATGGCTGGGGAACGTGGTTAGTCGCACGTTTCCCCGAGAGATGCGTTGCACCAGCGGGCGCATCTTGGTTGCTGAGAACGCCAGCAGGAAGGGAGGGCTGGATCGTTACATCCCCTTCGGTGGTGGTGCCCGAGGCGTCGACCTTGCGCACCCAGACTCGGCGGGTCTTCTTCGGCTTCGGCAGCCGCTTCGAAGGACTCGCACTGCCTTCAGAGATGAACTCCTCATACGCCTGTTGATTGAGGCGTACGACCAGCGTCTTGTGGGAGGAGCCCACCTTCACGTCGTCGGATTACGACACAGCTTTCTCGGTGGAGGAGAAAGAGGTCCCCAGCAGAGTCGCCAGCTTGTTTGCCATTAAAATTCTTTTATTGCAAATTTCAATACAAACAGAACAGTGTTACAATATAGAACTTAGACGTAGTCCTAGGAGTACACTTTTGTTTATCTGGGTCCCTTGTGCCGATGGAGTGAGTGGTAATGCGTTGACTCCGTTGACGATCTGACGATGGTTATCGGTTCTCTGAAGACTTGGATTGCTCTGGGTGCTGGAGCTTGCTGAGAGGAGGAAGAGGTTGAGTGTCTGTATCTGCCTTTCTAGTGATTGTGTATTCTGTCCGTGTGTAGGTAGATAGGTCTGTGTACCTCCGGAAGAAGGAAATGATCCTTCTATTTATAGCTTTGCAGGCTGGCTGCTCATGCGCGCATGTAGGATGCGCCTGTACGCGGGATGTCACGTGTTGATTGCTGATGGAGGCACATGAACGATGCGCCCTGATCGAGGGGTTGAATTCTTCATGCTGCTGTTGTGGACCGGCACGTAGCAGAGGAGAAAATCTTTCTGTTGCTGAGATCTTGGGTGAGTCGAGTCAAAGGACACGTATCATCGACCCATGGCTCAGAGATCTCTGATTTGGTGGGGAATGATCTGGTGGGATGCGCCTAGGATTTGGCGCATGAGGAGGCTTTGGCTCGTAACCTTTAGGAGTCACGAACCATTCGAGGCGCATGGCTTTCGAGGCGCATGCGAGGCTTCAGAAGTGACTTAACTCCTGTCTTTCGGGATCAGAGAGCAGTCTGAGGCGCATACAGAGCTTTAATGGTGACTTTCCCTCTGTCTTTAGGGATCAGTGAAAAGTTTGAGACGTATGGCTTTTGAGGCGCATGCAGATTTGGGCGCATGGCTGCAGAGGCACATGCAAGCAGTTGGGTGGCCACGTGGCAGTAGCCGTCGGAGGAAAGTAATGATGATGCTGATGTTGGCGACGCTTTGTCTTCTGAACTGTTCAGACTTCGGGAGGCGTGCTGCCAACTCTGTCAGTTCAGCATTTAATGTTTGTGACATTCGATGGACAGCTGAGTGGGCACGTCGGTTGGCGTTCCACTAGGCGTATGGGGACGCATGGGGGCGCATCCCTGTGATGTGCTTGGTACTGAAGGGCGCGTTTGTGTGATGCGCTTGATGTTGAAGGGCACGTCTGTGCGATGTGCGGTCTGGCCAGCACATCTGCTTCGTGACACGTCTTTAATGGTACGACTGTTACGATCTTCGAGTGCTTTAAATAGCTGTTTTGACTTAGCTGAATTGAAAGCGTCCGGTTCATCCATTTAATGCAAATTCATAGCACGAAATTCGGAGAGCCATCCACTTGGCGCATGGGTTTGATTTGCCCGGCCTATAAATAGTGGCATGGAGAGAGTTTGCTTCTCGTTCTCTCACGTCCTTCCGACATGAATTCGTTTACTCGGATGCATTCTGTTGATGAGATGCTCCCGAGGGTGAAGATGCGACGCAATGTCTTCATTGATGCGCTTGAAGGTGACTGTTACATCCAAAAGTCGGAGTCGAGGGCTTCCGAGGCAGGCGGAAGGTGCCTGTTGCATCCAAAGATAGGGATGCTCGGGCCTCGTCTTCGTTGTGCAGGAAGAGCCGTAGATCGGAATTGCGGTGCTGCGGGTCTGGGGGCTCTTTCTTCCTTCAAAATGGGTGTAGCCCATTCTGGTTGTGTTGAAAGCTGCTCCTTTAGCTGCAGTTTCGATTACGGTCTTCCTTCGCCTTTGGAGGCTCTTTCGAAGCCTCCCCTGGCCACAGGTTGGCTTATGGTTCTTTTCCCTTCCTCAGCTAGAGGGTTGATTGTCATCCTCGTTTTGCTCAATAAATGCTTCATTAGTCGAAGCATTTAGACGGCGGTGAGCCTGGCTGGAAGAGCGGCACTACTGGGCTGCTGAAGGGATGCACATAACTGAGCTGCCAAAGGGATGCACATAACCGAGCTGCCAAAGGGATGCACATAACCGAGCTGCTGAAAGGATGCGCCTTGCTGAGGGCGCATGGTGGGATGTGCCTGACTGGGGGCGCATGGTGATCGCTGCGCCTATTTGAGGGCGCATGATGGCTGCTGGCTGTAGACTTTAGGATCTTTTCTTTGTAGAAATTCTCCTTTGTATAATCTTAGACATGTAATAGACTTTTATATATAAATAAAAAGTCCATTTTCGATGTCTATATTTGATGTTTTTGCTGTGAAGTACTCTGTCCGAGCTCTGGCACATATAGTCTGGCGCATGGGCTTTCTGGTTCTGAAATTCCATGCTTCTACAAAACAACACAAACATAAGTGTCATCCTAGTCCATTAATTATGGATGTATCGTTTGGATACATGTCCAGCATGATCTGGCCGGAACAAATATCTGAATTTTTTTTCTTGTGCATCACAGGATCAAGAAATCAGTTATTGAGAAACTGTAGATCTAATATTCGTGTATCATAAATTTTATTTTATGAACCATTGGAATCCTAAATTAAAATTAGAATGAAGGATCTATGATTTCTGAACAATAACAAAAACTTGATTCTGAAACTTCAACCTCATAAATCAAACATGAAGGCTCTGATACCACTTGTTAGAAATTAAAGCCTGTTGATTCATGAGATGAACACCTAAAATAAACTGCAAAAGCGTACCTGAATCTATTGTCTTTGCTTGACGGATCTTGAAGCAGACGTTTCTCTTTGTGGGATTTGATCTTCCAACCCGCTACGACCCTTAATAACAAAGATGAAATATTTGTTCCTCTCTTTGTTGATGGAGATACAGAAGAGAATAGAGAAAACTCTCTCTTGGTGGCCGTATGAGTTGGGGACCATAACTCTAATGAATACATATATTTATATGTTTTGACATTTCTAATTTGGCCCCTCATCAAATTAGAATTATCTTCGGTATCTACACATTAATTCCATGACAATTATACCCTTAAGCCAATTTCCAAATAGACCACTTTAATTTGGCTTAATTATTTAGATAGCCTAAACACAAATAATTTTACATGTGTGGCCCCTTAATTATTAAATAATTCCAACATATAAGAACCCAAAGTTCATACGCCTAAAACATGTAATTTTCTAAAATTAAACATTGTATGTTGAGAACTAGAAGTTCTACATGTTTAATCCATAACTTCTATGTCACATAACTTGAAATTCTCATATAGTTCCTTGTAGATATATTATTTATCCAAGGCACTAACTCCAAATGCTACTGAACGTGAACAATCCCCCTTGCATGAATCAAATGCGAGATATTTGGAATAGACCATTGATCTTGCACCAGTCGTACGCTTGCAGACGTAGTACACGAATAACATTAGATACTAAATTTGAAATAGCTAATTCTACTAGTCGATTATTAGACATAGAAGGCCCTGACGTGCAAAAAAAAAAAAAAAATCAATTACTGGATTAATATACTTTGACAACCCTATCAGGCCCATCCAATCTTATAGAAGGGCATGACATAGCCCATTTCATGTTCTTTAATGGTACTAAATTTACTATTAAAGATGCTTTATATTCTTCATGCTTTGTAAGGATGTTGTTGAGTTTTAAGAATATCCGAGAAAATAATTATCAAGTTGAAACCACTGATGAAAATGAAGGAAATTCCAATACACAGCTAGAAGTGTATATTTAAGAAAGTGAATACGTTTTTGCTTTGGCATGATCGTCTAGGTTACCCGGGTCTAGATTTGATGTGTTGTATCCTCGGTTCTAAACACAGCCATCACCTTACACGTAGTAAGGATCTAGTGTATTATACTATGCTTTGTCAAGCATGTTCCTCCCTTTATTTCTAACAACAAACTTCAGGAGGAGATTTGTGAATCTATCCAACCAACATTCTCATCATTTAAAAATTTAATGGTGTTGGTTGATGCATCGACTAGCTGGTCACATGTATTCTTGTTGTCCACTCGAAAAGCTACAAACCATGGATGATATTATTAACCTATGGGTCACCACCCAAGTTATCACATAAGTTTAGAAGATTTGATAATGCCAAATTCACATCAAAGTCCTTTGATGATTATTGTACGCTGGTGGAGATTAAAGTTGAACATACGGTTCCCCTGTGTTCACACTCAGAAAGATATTGCAGAAGCATTTATTAAGTGTATCTAATCGATCGCAATGACTTTGGTGATGCATACCAAACTTTTCGTTTTCGAGTACGACTAAAAAAATATTGCATGCAACAATGTTGGTCCACGTGAGGCCCATTGCTACCCAACCCTATTAGACATTACAATTGGTTATTGGGTACAAATATGAAGTTTCATACTTATGCATTTTTTTGTGTACAACCTACGTGTCAGTTGACCACCGTAATATACCAAAATGAGCCCTCAGAGAAAGATGGAAATCTATATCGATTATGGTTCTTCATCGATTATTCCCTAATGTAAATCACTTAACGGACAATCTCTTTATCGCAAGATTTGTGAATTATCACTTTGATGAGACACTTCATATCGTTAGGGGGAGACAGGAGCATCCAATTTTTTGAAGAACGATGCAAATTGGCATGGTATGTGTCTACTATGTCTCATCTTTATCCCGGTACTCCTCAATGTGAAAATGAAGTACGAACGTTCATAAATCTTCAAATGGTTACACAAAATACGTTAGACATGTTCGCTGATCTAGCAAAAGTGACGAGATCACATATACACGTTGCAATGTTCCTGTAAGGATAGACGTCCCTTGCGGACGCAAAACTTTTCCTGAAGGAAACACTGCCCTTGAAGGACATGTTTACTTTTTTATAATCATAGTAGGACAAACATGCTTCCTTTCAACATTATTGTGGTCTAAAATAAACTAATTATTAAAATGACACCCTAAGTATTATAGTTAGTTACAACCAACTAGATATGATCATGCTAACTAAAGATATGCCTCTCTCTTTGAGATATATTGGTTATAATTGTAAGCCTTTTGGCTATTGTATAAATAGAAAGAGAAAAACTCATTGAAATGTTACTTATCATGTATAAAATACAAAACAAGAAATTCATATCTCCATCTTTCTCTTCTTTTACAGAGTTTTTGAAGCCATCATTTCTATTTGTGGCATTCAAAGTTGTTCATCGCGGCACACAAAAATCCTCGGGAACTAACGTGGCCTTTTATAGTAGCAACGTTGTCCCTCTTGGCACACAAAATTCTCGGAAACTAAGGTGACCATCCATGGTAGCAAAGTTATTATTCGCATAACACAAAGTTCCTCAGGAAATAACGTAATTCCCAATGGAATTAGTCAGAAACACTCCACAAAATGGAGCAAACTCCATGATTGTAGTAGCCTCGCAATCAAAGGAGCTTTGAAGTTTGCCAGAAGCAAACGTCACGAAAGTATAAATGCGATATAAATTTTCTAGAAGCAAACGTCCAGAATAATTAGGAGTTTGCTAGAAGCAAAACGCAATAGAAGGCTCAGGAGTTTGCTAGAAACAAACTTATCAAAATGGATTTGCCTCGCTACTTAGAATTTTGCCAAAAGAAAACATTATGGAACACTTAGCAATTTGGCGGAAGAAAACTTTGTAGAAGGCTTAAAAGTTTGACAAATCCATGGAATAGAGCATATTCACGGAATGGAGTTGCCCTGTGAGTTAGAAGTTTGCCAAAAGCAAATATCGCAGAAAACTTAGCAGTTTTCCAGAAGCAAACGTCTCAAAAGGCTCAAAAGTTTGTGAAAAGCAAACATTGTGGAATAGAGCAGCCCCGTGGAACATAACAACTGTCCAGAATGGATCTGTCCCACTAAACACAATATCTTCACGGAATATAACAACTAAATGGAGATGTCCTACGAAATAAATTTGTATAAGCTAAACCAAACATAAAAAAACATGTTTTCCACCTTAAATTTATTTGAGAATAAAATAAAATTTCACGGACCAAACACCCCCTACAATTAATTAAAGTGCAATTAGGAAATAGAGTAGGTGGTGGGATTTGGTGAGGTTGAATTAATACAAAATTAGAGAATGGCTAAGTATTAGAAAAATATTTAGGAAAAGAATAAATGAAATGATTAAGTAAAAATGTAAATAATAATTCATTAAATAAAAGATATGATAAATAATAATTATGTCACGACCCTCACGATAAATAATAATAATATCTTGTGAATTTGCTGCTATTACAACTAGGTGTACCTGTGTTGTTTACACTCTCTGATATTTTTTCGATAAAAAATAGATACAATTTGATAAATAAAATATTGGACCTATACACTAACTACACCATACAATATTTATTCTTCTTTTATTTATTATGTAATTCATGATTGTGTGGAATCTTTTTTAAATATTAATTTAAGTACTCAACAGTATAGTACTTTTAGATTTTAAATTTCAATGTACCATAGTCTAATTATTGTTTATGAATATAACATTTTTATACCAATAAAATTTGGATATAATATAATTGTGTCAAATTGAGAATTAAAATTTGACATCAAATATAATATAGTTTAAAATTGAATCTAATCTAAATAGTAGTTAATTTGAATTAAATGTTAAGTTTGAATTAAATCCATAATTTTAATTCAATGCAAATGGTCTTGACATTACTAGTCTGATATATTCTCTATCTTTTAATCTTGGCCCTACCTTTATCTTTTTTTTTATCTTTTGACGAATGTATATACATGTTGCCAAAATGTATGGTTAAGTCCGGTGTACCAACAAATGAGGCATCGTGGAGTATCAACGACGACCTGCTAGATGTTGAAAGATATGATTCTGGAAAGTTGCCAGAGGAATACCAATTGTCGTACACCGACTTTTGGATCGAACTGCATAGGATTCCAACTAAGTTCTTAAATCGGTCGAGCCTGGGTTCTCCCAGAACTTGTTCTCTCGTGGATGAATCAAAATGGAAGACCTTTGTTCGTATCAAAATCCTTATTGATATTTATAAGCCCTTGAAGAAATGCATCTCCACCAATGTTGATGGGCATGAAACTGGAGAGGTGATCGTCAAGTACGAATGGCTACCCCGGCTATGTGTGTTCTGTGCGAAGGTTGGCCATCCATATGCTGTATGCAAAGAGAAGAAGAAATTCCTGGCCTTAGCGGGAGATGATTAGTCGAAGGAAGAAAAATCGAGGCTACATACTCTCCTACTGTCACGATCCGATCCCGAATAATCGGATACGAGCCGGACTCGTCTAGCCTATGTTGTAGACTCAACGCAGTAAAATGTACTAAGTATCTAAAGATCTTCACAAGATAAAACAAAATCCAATCACAATATCTATTACATTCCCAGAGTTTATTACAATACAATGTCCAAGAGTAAAATATAATACAAAATGAAACTAAAAACTAAAAGACAACAACAACTCCTAGGTCCTGAATCATAGTGTCGTCCTGCTAAGGTCTCGGGCTCCTGCCCATAGGAGATAGAACATATAGTCTCAAGTTCACCTGCAACATATCAAGTCAGGAGCGGAGCAAAGTACATTCTACAATAATGAAACAGACATGTGAACAATAAAAAGGAACAATAAAACATGATGAACATGAACTGTAAATGCATAATCTACCAGACTGAAATATGAAATCAAAAAATTATGACATGTGAATTTTGAAATAACTACTAGAATATGTGACCGGCTGGGTAAAGATCATAAAGCACAAGTAATGGTACGGCTTAGAATCCCACGTGCACGATGTGAGACCTAAGCTATCATGCAATATTCTAGGTTGAGATTTGGTCACATATTTGTAGTATTTTTTCTCCCCAAGTACCAGTAAAGAACATTAACCAGAAATATAGACCAAGATGTGTAACAGTGTGTCCAATATGAAAAGAACATGACATGAAGTAAATGAATCAAAATCATAGAAATATTTACCTTTCTCCTTGCAAATCAATGTGTCTCAAAATCTCCACCTAGAGTTGGGCAAAAATAGGTTAGCATTCTAATCATTGGCATTATCTTAGCTAACTATTTGCTAACTATCTATATCACTAACTATACCCATACTAGCTAGAATAGATACTTAGTAGTAAAATATTTATAACTAGTAGCAACTATATTACTAACTAAAATAGTTTTTACAAAATTAGTCAACTAGCAACTTTATACTAGTAAGATAATTTTTCTTAAAATAATATTCATGGCAGAAATTATTAAAGTAAATATATTTATTTACTAAAAATGCTTCGAAATCATATCTTGAAAATACATTAATCATCCTTGGTAAAACTACTTTAGGTAGGTATATATTAAAATAATACGTAATATTTTATTTACCAATATATATCACTATAAGTATAAAGTACTATCTAGGTATTTACCATATCTATTTATACTAGTATTTTTATACATATATATATATATATATATATATATATATATATATATATATATATATATATATATATATATATATATATATATATATATATACTAGTATTTACCATATATATTTATACTAGTATTTACCATATATATATATATATATAAATATAAAATAAAAATTGACTTGGGCCTGAGCCTGGCTTACTATCCAATTATTCAGTGACGCAACATGACCCAAATCAGAATCTGGGTTTGAAGCCCAACAAATAATTACACAGAAAACCAGCTACTGGCTGATCAAACACTACTAAATAGGCCTAGAGCCCAAAATCCAAATCGGTCAGCCCCAAAGTAATAACACAAGACATTCACCCCAAAATTTATTTACCACAACTGGGCTTTGGAAGCCCATAGATCAAACATTAGGATTAAGAGCTTTGCTATGCCTACAACCAAGTTTTACAACTCCCCTACAACCGGACACGTGTCGGATTTCGATTGGAGGAGGGGAAAAAAATGGTGGGGCCGGGTGGAGCCCATGTAGCAGGGGGGGTGAGAGTGGTGGTGGGACCCGGTAGGACCCATGTGTAAGGGGGTGGGGAGCTTTGCTATGCCTACAACCAAGTTTTACAACTCCCCTACAACCGGACACGTGTCGGATTTCGATTGGAGGAGGGGAAAAAATGGTGGGGCCGGGTGGAGCCCATGTAGCAGGGGGGGTGAGAGTGGTGGTGGGACCCGGTAGGACCCATGTGTAAGGGGGTGGGAGAGAATAGTTGTAAGAATGTTGTAAAAATTTGATAGTAAACTTAGCATTTTCCTAGGATTAAACCCTAATGCACACTCCTCTTCCGGAAGAGAGAGAGTGTACACAGCTGTTACCTAAAAATGAGAATGGGATGAGTAGAAGAAGAGAGGAATGGAGATAACCAGAGGATATGAGGAAAGAGAAAAGGGTTCGAGAGGGTTCGTGGCTCACCAGAGTAGGGATTCGGGAGGAGGCGCTCAGGGCAGCGTCGACAGCAATCGAAGGTTGCTGCGCGCAGGACGAGGCGCAGTGGTGGCCGACGTTGGTATTGTGGCCGAGATCGGCTACCGGGACGACGGATCTGGCAATGCCTCGTCGCTGGCGCCGGATCTGAATTGCGCGGAGGACGGCGACCAAGGAGGCGGCGGAGAGGGAACGGATCTGGAGTTGCCGATGCTAGGAAGCGTGGAGGACGGCGGAGCGATCGTCGACGGTGGCCGGATCTGAGCCAGGTGAGTGGTGCCTGTTTGTTTTTGGTGATGGTACTTTAGGTGATGGCAATGGTGGTGGTGAGGGTTTAGTGACGGTGGCGATGACTGTGAGTGTGGTTGCGTTAGCCAATGGCTAGGAGGTAGCCGGAGTCGGTTGGGTGAGCTGGTGATGGAGTTGACGGTTCAGATGGTAGTGGTTCTGGTAGGGAGTGCTCTGTGGAGGAGGCGACGGTGTGGTAGAGTTCACCGGATTTGGGGTGGTCGAATAATGATGCTGGTGCAATGGTGTGGCGGAGGGAAAGGAAGCCGGCGGTGGTTCTGTCCGCCTGGGTTGGACAGGGAGTTTGTGGGGTTAAGAGTGTTGTGGTGGAGACCAGGGAGGGGCACGGGGACTGGTGGCTAGCGTGGTGGTGGATGAGGGCGACGCCAGGCGGCGCCGGAGTTGATGGACTGTGGTGATGGACAAGGAGGACGGTCGGACTTGCTGGCTAGGGTGTAGGCGTGATGGTGTTGGTGAGTCAGAGAAGGAGGCGGATCAGGGAGGAGTCGGGGTCTGCGACGGCGAGGTTCGCCGGAGCTCGGCCGGGCCGAGCACGGCGACGGGTGGCCGGGCTACAGGGAATGTACTGGCAGTCAGCAGAGAGAGACATGTGATGGAGAGATCAGGAAATATATATTTTTTGTAATAAAAAGTTAGGAATCCTCAATATTTTAGTAGGAGGGAAAAAATGAGTGTTCTCCAAGCCAAGGGTGGCATGCAATGTAAATTAAAGTAGATCTAGGGCTGATTAGGAAGCCTACTTAACTAACCATAACTAACTCTAACTAATTACTAACTAATCCTCCAACTAGTAACTAATCTATTGATTAGGACTAACTAAATACTTATTTCCTAAGCTTATTTAGTGATTACAGGTGAGTTTGTGTGGATTTGGGGGCTTGTGGACTATTGGCACTATTTTGATGTATATATGTGTGGATTGTTGTAGGGAAGAGGAATGATTAACAGCTATACTGGATTAATGTATCAGTCCCTAAGGGTGGCTGTCATTGATACTTGCTATAGGTGGTGCCTCTATATAGGTGTATCAGTATAAATTAGAGGAGGGGCCACACAATATATCAGTAGATAAGCTTCTATCCATCTCTATAGTTGGGTCTTCTGGTGTTTAGCTGACTGATAGATAGGAGCACTTTGTACCGGACATATAGGCCCTAATGTATCAGTCCTAAAATGTGTTCACTGACAGTATAGAGGGCTCGGGTAGGTAGGTAATGACAGTTGGTTAAAGGATTGTTTCAGTCATATTTGGTTAATGATAGAAGATATCAGTCATGATATACATATATCAGTTAAGAGTTAGAGGGTTCTATATTTGTATCAGTATTGTAATGTATCAGTCAAGAGAGACCATTGTATCAGTCCTCACTTCACTTGTATCAGTCTATTGAATGGGGGGGGGGGGGGGGGGGGGGGGAGGGGGCACTCAGTATTCATAACTGACATCTAAGGAGGAACATATTTCTGTTTATATGACCATATTAATTATTCTATTGCATTCATGTATCAGTTAACTGACAGGAAGTAGGCAGGAAAGGTAGGCTCGGACATGAGGTGATTGGGACTGAACTAATATTAACTATGTGACCTTGTTTAGGGTAGCAGTATGTTGATCTATAGTGTATCAGTCATTTGATTGAATTATATGTCAGTTTCCCCATTTCCTTTGTATCAGTCATACATGTATTTGTATTAGTGAATTGAGGGATGAGCTCGGGTATATATGAGGTATAGTTAGTATGGGCCATATGTTATCAGTTGTATATGAAGTGTGGGGGGACTCCCTATTCAGTTGTGGGTTAGAGATAAGGAGACATCAGGAAATAAAGGGCCAACTTGGGTTCAGTCCTAAATGGATATGGGTATCTGTAACCCCACTTTTCCAATTTTATAAAATTTTGAATATTCCTAATAAATTTAATTCTTTTCCTCATTTATAGTCTTATAGCATTTATTTTTGGGAGAAAGTTTTAATTAATTTAGTGGATGGTTAACTAACTAGTTGGTTAGAGCATCCACAGTGGTAACACTCCAAACCATACTCCAAATCACTTCAAATCATACTCCAATAATTAATTTTGGAGTTTTTCCTTCATGTTGGTACACAATGGTATAGTCTAAATAAACACTCCAAATTGACAAGTGGCAACACTCCATTTGTTTTCCTCCTTATTTTTTTTTCATAATTGACAAGTGGCAACACTCCAAAAAAAGAATGAAGGAAAAAAGTAAATATGGTGGGCCCGCAAGTAATATAGCTCAACTAGTGGACTCTCCAAATTTGGAGAGTCTCTTAGCTTTCTACCATTTTTCAAGTGTGGACTAGAGTCTATTGGAGCCATCAAGTGCTACAAAATTTGGCTAAAGACCAAATATAGCACTTGAAATTAGTCCCACTGTGGATGCTCTTACTAACTAACTAGAGTGGTCCCCAAGATTCTTACTACTTTTCTAACAATATAACAACTTTCTAACCAACTCTTGAGAATAACATGTAATTAAGTAATTGTTAAGGGATTAAATTGCAAATAACCAATCCATCCAATTCCAAGGAGGAGAGAGAATGAGCATTTTCACTCATCTCAATTCCAGAAGCTCTCGTCCCCAATTCTTTCTTTCCCCAAATTTTGATCGGAACCCTAACCCTAAATCCGAGGTAGCCATGGCGACGCCGGCGACCATCGCTTTCACCGGCGTCCACTCCGCAAGTCTTCCTCCCCGGTAATAGAGCCGACCAGTAGCGCCATCCTTCGAGATCGAACTCCGGTGACTTCCCTCAACGGCGAGAATCGTCTTCTCCCTCTCCGGTGACGCACACGAATCTCGACGACTCGCAACCACCTCAGCGGCGGTCTTCACAGCAGCGCCTCGATCGAACGGCTATGGCGACGACGGTGGCTAATTTCCCAGTCAGCTGAACCAGTCAGCACCATCACCACTACGGCGGCACTGTTGGGTTTTTAGCCTTTAATTTTGGTTTTTAGTCCCACATCGGCTAGAAAGGAATGTGTATCTCCATATATATATGAGTCTTTGCTCTTTATGGAGATGCACATGTAGTGCACATGGGTGTGTGCCATGTGGGATTAATTATTAATGGTATAAAGGCTTAATCAACAATTAATAAGCTGTAAGCTTTTTGCTCTTGGAAATTTATTTCCATGGAGCTAAGCTCCTACGGAGCTTAGCGACTCGGACTCGGACTCGGACTCGGGCTCGGGCTCGGACTCGGGCTCAAGGGCTCATGAGGCGTAATGTGGCGTTTTGTTGGCGCACTTTGCACTTAGCACGTCAGCATCGTCGCTAGGCGCATAGTGCGCTT
The DNA here is from genome assembly GCA_029216955.1 of Iris pallida. NCBI lineage: Eukaryota > Viridiplantae > Streptophyta > Magnoliopsida > Asparagales > Iridaceae > Iris > Iris pallida. Next base: position 17,178,434 of record JANAVB010025399.1, on the reverse strand, counting down.
AAGTTGCGCTCGTTGCGCGAGCCACTTGCGCGACCACGTTGCGCCGCCCGTTACGCGAGCCCAGTTACGCTGGCCCAGTTACGCAGCCCAGTACGCAGCCCAGTACGTCCAGTACGCGCAGTGTGCGTAGCGTGCGTAGAGTGCGCAGTGTGCGCAGCGTACGCAGTGTGCGTATGTGCGTATGGCTGGCTGCATATTAGAGCAGGAACGGTTGCAGCAGTTGCTGCACTTTCAGGAGTGGTTCAGCCACTACCCTGAAGTTCAGGCAACTGCTTGGCAACCGCCCCGTGGGCTATATATGTAGGTTCTCTCCTCTCTCTCAGTGTTGGAGAAATCAGAATTTCAGAGAGAAAACTCAAGTGTTCTTTAACACAACAGTGTAGTGAGCGTGTTTTTTAACACAAACACTAGTACTTTTTAGTACGCGTGGGTTCTGTTACTTCAGAAACAGAGAGAAGAGTAGAGCCATTGCCAGAGGAGTTCGCCGTCTTCCGAGGAGTCAGAAGAGCAGGAGTGTTCCAAGGTTTTCCGTCAACCTTGCTGGTTCCTGGAAGCTGTTCGCAGAGGGCGAATAAAGCTTTGAGCAACGGTGATCATTCACCCCAGCAATTCCATCTCTCGTCTGTCACCCTTCTGTTGCCTTTAGCAGTTCTGTCAGTATCTTCTTTTTAGAAGGCACTACTGCCAGTTTGCTACGATCACGAAAATCTCTTTAGATTATTCGTGAATTACGATATCTTTTTAGATCTCGTAATTTGCAGAATCCTTCTGGATCTCTGTTGCAAAACCTTCTTTAAGGAATTGCATTTGAAACATTGTCTTTACAACTGTTTCAGTTTCTGTATTTTCATCGAAAAGCGTGCCCCGGCGTTCCCGGCAATAACAATCTCAAAGCTTTATTGCTACGATGGAAAATATTAATGCTTCACTCCTCAATACTGACTTTTGCAAATTAGAAAAGTTTGATGGAGAGCATTATCAAGTCTGGAAGAGGAAGGTTTATCTTACTCTTCAACTTAGAGACGTTGATCACGTATTGCTTGAAGAGGAACCTACTGTTCCAGATACAGGGTCTGCTGCCGCAATCACTGCGGCTACTAAACTTCAGGCCAAGTGGAGAAGGGAAAATAGCATTTGCAGGTTGCTTATCCTGAATGCTATGGAGGATTCTCTAGCAGAATCCTACAGTAAGAAACCAATTGCCAGAGACATATGGGAGTCTCTGGAAAAACTGTACGAAGAAGACAAGAACAGGAGCAAAATATTTGTGGTTGAAAAATATCACAAATGGCTCTTTGAGGACGAGAAGTCCATGCTGCCACAGGTCAAAGAATTTCTGAAGTTGCGACAGAAATTGGAAGACGAGGCTATGTCCCTTCCCGACAAGTTTGTTGTTGGAGGGATTGTCTCAAAGCTCCCCGCTGGGTGGAGCAAGTTCTATGCAAACATGCATAGGAAGAAGTTGGAGATCACCCTTGAAGATCTCCTACAGGAAATCTATGTTGAGGACCAGATGCGGGCTCAACTGAAGGTGGACACACTGTCCAAGCAATTGGCTAACGCCAATCTGGTTCAGACCAAGGAACCAAAGGGAAAAGGAAAGCGTGCAGATTTCCAGAAGAAGAAGAAGAACCCTAACAATTTGAATGTTAAGGGAACTTCTTTCAAGTCAAAGAAATCTAAGGCAAAGATGCCTTGTTTCAAGTGTGGCCAGTTGGGCCATTTCAAAAGTGAATGCACAGCACCGGCCAAGAAATCAGAGCAAGATGAGCCTAGCAAAGTCTCAATGATTACTGATGTAATTGCTATGATTGGACATGTTGATGCTGTAGGATCTGATTCAGACTGGTGGGTAGATACTGGAGCCACCTGCCATGTCTGCTCCAGTAAGGAGTGGTTCACCACCTACACACCCACTTCTGAAGCGGTTGTGATGGCGAACCAAGCACAAGCTGAAGTTCTAGGGATCGGGATGGTTATTCTGAAGCTGACTTCTGGCAAGTCTCTGACGCTTCAAGGCGTGAAGCACGTACCTGCTATCGCCAAGAACCTGATCTCGGGAGGCTTACTCTGCAATGCAGGCCTCAGGATGGACATCAATGCTGGTCAGATGGTGATGTCTATCAAGGGAACATATTTCGGAAAAGCTTTTTATACCGAAGGAATGTTCAAGATTCAGCTTGTAAATCAGTCCAATGTAATTAATGTAATTAATGAAATCACTCCTTCTGCTTATACTCTTGAGTTGTGGCATAATAGGCTAGGACATGTTCATTATAAACGAATAAACAGAATGTCTAGTCTAGGACTTATCTCCAAGTGTGGGGGTAAGGTAGAGAAATGTGAAGTTTGTGCTCAAACGAAGATCACAAGGAAACCCTTTCCTCGGGTTAATCGAAGTACAGATCTTCTGGAGTTGGTACACTCAGATATCTGTGACTTCAAACAGTTCTCTACAAAGGTCGGGATGAAGTATTTCATAACCTTCATCGACGACTTCTCAAAGTATGCGTTCGTCTACTTGCTGAAAGCTAAAGACGAAGCATTCGAGAAGTTCAAGGAGTTCAGAGCCGAAGCTGAGCGGCAGACTGGACAACAACTCAAAAGGATAAGAAGTGATCGAGGTGGAGAGTACAGGTCTCATGAATTCGCATCGTTCTGTAAGGAACATGGAATTGTCAATGAGACTACGGCTCCGTACTCTCCTCAATCAAACGGAGTAGCTGAGAGGAAGAACAGGACGTTGACAGAAATGATAAATTCAATGCTGTTGACTGCTGGCCTTCCTAAGTGCTACTGGGGAGAAGCTGCATTGACGGCCACTTATATTCTAAATAGAGTGCCTCATGCAACTTCAGACGTTACTCCTCATGAACTCTGGTTCAAGGTCAGACCTAACTTGAATGTCATTCGAGTGTGGGGGTGTCTGGCGTATGTCAAGCTTCCAGATCTAAAGATTCAGAAACTTGGGACAAGGACTACAAAGACGATCTTCTTGGGGTATGCCGAGAAGAGTGATGCTCGGAGATTTCTTGATATTGAGTCAAGTCATATCATTGAATCTCGCGATGCAGAATATTTTGAAGACAAGTTTGCAAGGCACAAGAATATTGTTCTTCCGGATGTTCCGGAGAATAATGAGGGTGCACAAGAAACTGAAGTCTTCAATGAAGATGTGGTCCAAGAAGATGTTGTTGAAACAACGGTTGAACCAGAACAAGCTGAGCCGTCAGCTAAGCGTGTGAGGAGGCCGAAGAACTTCGGAAGTGACTTTGTCACCTATCATGTGGAAGCAGATCCGCTTACCTATGATGAGGCGATGAAGACCAGAGACGCAGTTTTCTGGAAGGAGGCGATTGACAATGAGATTGATTCCATCACCTCAAATAACACTTGGGTGTTGGTTGATCTTCCTGAAGGAGCGAAACCCATCGGATGCAAATGGATCTTCAAGAAGAAGATGAAAGCAGACGGAACTATTGACAAGTTCAAGGCTAGGTTGGTAGCCAAGGGGTTTTCTCAGAAGCAGGGGATTGACTACTTTGACACATATGCTCCAGTAGCCTGGATGACCACCATCAGAATGTTGATTGCTCTCGCAGCAATAAATAAGATGGTGATACATCAGATGGATGTGAATACGGCTTTCCTAAATGGCGAGCTGATCGAAGAGATTTACATGCAACAGCCAGAGGGATTTGTCATCAGAGGTCTTGAAGACAAAGTCTGCAAGTTGGTGAAATCCTTGTACGGTCTTAAACAGGCTCCCAAGATGTGGCATGAGAAATTTGACAAAGTTATAAGGTCAAATGGCTACATGGTCAGCGATACGGACAAGTGTGTTTACACGAAGTTCGCTGATGGAAGAGGTGTGATCGTTTGTCTGTACGTGGACGACATGCTTATCCTAGGTACGGATATTAGATGTGTCACGGAGACAAAGAAATTCATCTCAAGCAAGTTCAGTATGAAGGACTTGGGGGAAGCTGATGTGATCTTAGGGATCAAGATCATCCGGACAGACACTGGACTAGCGCTGTCACAGTCTCATTATATTGAGAAAATGATCACTCGTTATGGGTATCGGGATCTTCCAGGGATCGATACGCCGTACAGGTGTGATCTGAAGCTGAAGCCTAATTCAGGGGAAAGCGTCAGGCAGCTGGAGTATGCAAGCGTAATCGGGAGTTTGATGTATGCTACTACTGCCACAAGGCCTGACATAGCTTTCGCCGTGGGAATGCTGAGTCGTTTTACGAGCAATCCAGGTGTTGAACACTGGAAAGCTGTGGAACGGGTTATGAGATATCTCAAGAAGACTCAGACATATGCACTGTACTACAGCGAAGATCCGTCGGTAGTGGAAGGCTTCAGTGATGCCAGTTGGTGCTCAGAGGTGGAGAGCGAGAGGTCCACAGGTGGATACATTTTCACAATGGGTGGAGCTGCTATATCGTGGAAGTCGAAGAAGCAGACTATGCTCTCGCGGTCATCCATGGAATCTGAGTTCTTTGCACTTGATACCGCAGCCGAGGAAGCAGAATGGCTTCGGGAGCTCATGTATGATCTTCCAGTGGTTGGGGCGCAAATACCGGCGATACCGATATACTGCGACAACCAGGCGACTGCGGCGGTGGCATCAAATGACCTTTTCAACGGGAAGAATAGGACTGTGCGGTTGAAGCACAGGGCAGTACACGATCTTATCAAGAGAGGTGTTATTGCAGTAATTGATGTTCGGAGTCAGGAGAACCTGGCGGATCCGTTCACCAAGGGCCTCAAGCGCCAGCTGGTCGATGACACAGCTTGTAAAATGGGCTTGAAGGCATTCTGATATTGTATTATTGTATTCCTACCATAAAGTTTTATGCTATTAGTTCAAAGATTTATCTACTAGGCATCTAGCTTTTGGTTCAAGGGAGGACCACTAATCGGAAGAATATCAGGAACGGTGGGTACATGTTCTATTGGGCATGGAGAGGTTACGGACCTATAACCACTGTTGTCTACTGTTGTTTTCTGCGGAAAACAGGTCCTGTGAAAGGTTGGCTTAAATGCGTTAATGAGTTCTCAGGCATTTGGAATGTCTGGTATGCTTTACAGGAAGCATGGTAGCACAACACTACAAGGAGTGTGACTCCATGCTATGTGTGGCGGTAACTCCACCATGAGGTTCTCGAAGGAGGTAAAGCCTCGGCTATGTTAGCCAAGTCACAGCGGCATAGCACCGCAAATAGGCAGTTGGCCTAATGCTGTATATTGAATTAAAGAGGAATGTAGTCAGCACTACAAAGAGGAGGTGTTCCTCATGTTACGGGTGGCACGACACCACAATGAGGTAAACCCGGCTAGGGATAAAGTCTCGGCCTTGCAAGCCATGTCGTAGCGGCGTAACACCGCACAGAAGCGTAAGGCTTCATGCTGGGTAGTTTGGCACTACAAAGGGACTAGACCTCATGCTACGGGTAGTATGACACTACGATGAGGTTCCCGGTGATTCGGGGTAAGGTCCTCGGCTTAAGGCCATGTCATAGCGGCGTAGCACCGCAAAGGAAGCGTTGGACGCTTCATGCCATGTCTCTTTAATAAAGAACTCACCTATAGCGTATGGACAAAGAGATATCAGGCCGTCTCTTGAGGGTAAACTTATAGACGCCCAATATTATACACTGAAACCAGGCTGGCACACGGCCTTAAATGTGCAGCCAGAAGTACATGTAACTACATTATGTGAGTGGAAAGAATTTCAGCTATGATGCAGAATTCAAGGCTTAGTCCATTCTTGTATTATAGTTTGATTTTTGACTCACGTGGGAAGATTCAAGTCTTAAGTGGCATCTATCCTAAAAACATAATGGACAGTTACTGTGGGGAACACTCGTACTCATATATATAGAGATATGTGGGAGATTGTTGGGTTTTTAGCCTTTAGTTTTGGTTTTTAGTCCCACATCGGCTAGAAAGGAATGTATATCTCCATATATATGAGTCTTTGCTCTTTATGGAGATGCACATGTAGTGCACATGGGTGTGTGCCATGTGGGATTAATTATTAATGGTATAAAGGCTTAATCAACAATTAATAAGATGTAAGCTTTTTGCTCTTGGAAATTTATTTCCATGGAGCTAAGCTCCTACGGAGCTTAGCGACTCGGACTCGAACTCGGACTCGGACTCGGACTCGGACTCGGGCTCGGGCTCGGGCTCGGGCTCGGGCTCGGACTCGGGCTCAAGGGCTCATGAGGCGTTATGTGGCGTTTTGTTGGCGCACTTTGCACTTAGCACGTCAGCATCGTCGCTAGGCGCATAGTGCGCTTAAGTTACGCTCGTTGCGCGAGCCACTTGCGCGGCCCGTTACGCGAGCCCAGTTACGCTGGCCCAGTTACGCAGCCCAGTACGCAGCCCAGTACGCAGCCAGTACGTCCAGTACGCGCAGTGTGCGCAGCGTGCGTAGAGTGCGCAGTGTGCGCAGCGTACGCAGTATGCGTAGAGTGCGTATGTGCATATGGCTGGTTGCATATTAGAGCGGGAACGGTTGCAGCAGTTGCTGCACTTTCAGGAGTCGTTCAGCTACTACCCTGAAGTTCAGGCAACTGCTTGGGAACCGCCCCGTGGGCTATATATGCAGGTTCTCTCCTCTCTCTCAGTGTTGGAGAAATCAGAATTCCAGAGAGAAAACTCTAAGTGTTCTTTAACACAACAGAGTAGTAAGCGTGTTTTTTAACACAAACACTAGTACTTTTTAGTACGCGTGGGTTCTGTTACTTCAGAAACAGAGAGAAGAGTAGAGCCATTGCCAGAGGAGTTCGCCGTCTTCCGAGGAGTCAGAAGAGCAAGAGTGTTCCAAGGTTTTCCGTCAACCTTGCTGGTTCCTGGAAGCTGTTCGCAAGGGCGAATAAAGCTTTGAGCAACGGTGATCATTCACCCCAGCAATTCCATCTCTCGCCTGTCACCCTTCTGTTGCCTTTAGCAGTTATGTCAGTATCTTCTTTTTAGAAGGCACTACTGCCAGTTTGCTACGATCACGAAAATCTCTTTAGATTATTCGTGAATTACGATATCTTTTTAGATCTCGTAATTTGCAGAATCCTTCTGGATCTCTGTTGCAAAACCTTCTTTAAGGAATTGCATTTGAAACATTGTCTTTACAACTGTTTCAGTTTCTGTATTTTCATCGAAAAGCGTGCCCCGGCGTTCCCGGCAATAACAGGCACGACGATCTCCTCCGCGTGATCGAGTTCTTCCGACCTAGAACATCAACGTCCGGTGAGTTCATTTTCGATCCACCTCTTCTTTCCAGTTGCATCGATCTCGATCGATATAACCGTTCTTGATCTGGATTCCAGATCGACATCATTCCCTCTCTGGAAACGTGATCTCTGCTTCGACGAGGCAACCGATTTCGATTCCTGGTGAATCTCGGATCCTAATTTGTTGATTGATTTAGGAATCTGCAATATTATTTTCTGAGCGATTTCTGAGTTCGTCTTGTCTATTTGTATTAGATTTGGTGGTTCTTGAATTTGTGGGTGATCGATCTGGATTATCGAAGTAATTAAAGCAAGATCGGTGAGTCGAGAGTTGGATTCTGAAGGTTTTCTGATCTGGAATTGAGTTCTTCTTTTTTATTTTTAGCTAATTGTTTTTCCCCTCTTGAACCATTCGACACAGTGTGGCAGTAAGGATTTTGGATACGAGGATTGGTGTCCGACCTTGTGAATCGAGTTTTCTGAGTCTGGACCATTCTCAGGTAATTTCTACTCTAATTTCTTATTTAATCAGTTTTGCGCCTGATTGTTTTGGTCGTAATTCCGGTTGTGTTGTGTTGTGTTCGTTTCATGCGTTGTGTTTGTATCGGGCGTGCGTTCGTGTCTGCTCCTGATTGACGATTGGTTCGTGTCCTCCTGTGTTCGAGTCTGGACCGACCCAGTGCCGTTGTGTTCGTGTGCCAGTTCTGTAGCCGTGTCCAGGGATGGTCCTATTCAGTATGCATATGCGTGTGAAGGGATGGGAACCAGCAGGATATTGCCTATTCGATTTCTAACTGATTGTATAATTTTGTTCATTTTGGGTTTGAGGCTTTGTTGTATAATTTCCTATTCTTTTGGATTAGGTTAGTTGTAGATTGATAGTTGTTGTATAGTTATATATATTTTCTGCATAATTTTCTGGATATTTTCTGTTGGGGGTAGATTGTGAATTTGGATGTGTTGTTCCTGCCTATCCTCAAAACTCTGAGTTCAAAGGTGACGGTTGGGTTGGCCCAAATTGCCTAATGCTAGTTGATTTACAGATGACAGTAGAATTAGAGTGTGGGAATGTGACCAATCTGATTGCAATTTCTGTGTGGAAGTAGGTTGGCTATTTAATTTGTTCTCAGATATACTGTTCAGTTTTCCTATTGTTGGCTTAGAGTTAAGCCCATTGGGCTTGGTGGAGTAGGCTAATGAAATTGTTGTTGGCTGGGTTGAGTATATTCTAATATTATCTGTGAAATTGTACCTGGGATTAGCCAAGCATTTGAAGAGTCTTAGTTTGGTATACATTCCGGGGCTCGGCCTGTTAATTCAAGTGATGGTCTAGCTGACAACAGGAGTAGAGTTGTAATGGTATTATTCTAAATTATTAACATAATGTTTTTCCTTATTAGTAACTTTACTACAACCTTTCAAATGTTATATAGTGATAGCCCTTTAATTAGCTACTAGTGCGTGTACCCGTGCGACGCACGGGACAGATAAGGTGTCATTCTGTTTTTGTTTTTGTATATGAATATTAATATTTTGGTAGGACACATAAAATCTAAGTAATTAGTGGCTAGTAATGCAGTCACATATTTGTATATATATATATGTATGTACATATTTATATAAATATGTAGATATATATATATATATAGGTAGCGTCCTATCATTTACCTTTATGAATTTGCATCGGTAATTCTTGAATATGCAATAAGTAATTTTAAAGTAATGCATATCATAAGAACATGATAATGATAAAGTTTAATTGAAAAATTACATCAGTGATGGTCCAAATTTGCAACTGCAATACTTTTGAATGTTCCAATCATGTATACATAAAAGACAATGAATATAGTTAGATAAGAAAAAAGTTGCTCTAATATAGTTTATTGCAATAAATATAGAATAAATAATAAATTTATCATGTATCTAATTTAGATTTTGGAAAACTTCTTTGTAAACTACATTTGTAGTTTCATTAGTGTCGTCACCCTCGTCATTAGCAATGAAAAATTTCAAACCTTTGCGTGATGTAACCCTTGAAACAACAACATACAATTGTCCATGAGTAAAAACTGGTTTTGGAAGATATACTCCAACATATTTAAGAGACTGTCCCTGACTTTTGTTGATTGTCATTGCGAATGATACTGCAATAGGAAATTGCTTGCGTTGGAATTTAAAAGGTATTATGAGATCATAGGGAGTTAATGATAATATTGGAATAAACACTTTCTGACCAATGCTGCTTCCTGATATTACCCTTCATTCTAAAACGTAGGAACCCATGTGTGTAATAGTAAGGTGTGTTCCATTACATAGTCCAGCTGTCTGGTCAATGTTTCTAAGCAACATAACAGGGATTCCAACTTTAAGATTTATTTCATGATTTGGCAATCCTGATGCTTTCATTGTGTTCAAGAATTCAGGTGTTTGAATATTCTCCGGTCCATCCAAAGTTTCATTATCTAAACACGGTGTATCAGCAGACATATATGTTTTGGACTCCCCTGGAAGCAATGACATGATATAATTATTAATGATGTCAACATTATCATTTTTTGGAGTTAAAATAGCCATATCCTAAAAAAAGGATGCATCATTGAAATTATCCAATAAAGATAGATAAGTACTGTTGACTATTGAGGCAAGTTGATCTCCAAAGTTTTTGATAACAATATCATCTGGAATTGTAATCGACACATCACCATCGCTATCATCACCGACAATTCCTTCTCCAATGCCTAACAACCAATCTGAGAATTCCTTTAGTTGATTAACATCAGTAACCGCACCAACAGATTCAAGTCTCATGTTCTTAGTTAAGGTCAGGACTGTACAAAATTTTTACAACTAAGAAGAATTAATTGTCGCATACACGACATATTGCCTTGTTCCCTTTACAACAATAGGGAGAATCTGTCTAAAGTCACCACCCAATGCGACAACTTTACCTCCAAAAGGAAGACTTGTACTATTTTTATTGGAGATCGCATAATATCCCTGAACGTTCGGTCAACAGCTTCAAAACAATGCTTGTATATCATTGGTGCCTCATCCCATATAATAAGCTTAGCCTTCATTATTAGCTTAGATAGAGGACTACCCTGCTTAATGTTGCAAGTAGAATCTTCATTTATATTCAACGGTATCTTAAATCGTGAATGCGCTGTCCTCCCTCCTGGTATAAGCAGTGCTGCTATACCATTTGAAGCAACCGTCAATAATGTATCACCTTTTGACCGTAAATCTGCAGTGATAGCTCTCCAAATATATGTTTTTCCAGTACCACCATATCCATAAAGGAAAAAAAAATCCACCGATATCTTCATTCACATGCAACAATACTTTGTTAAAAATATGTCTTTGCTCATCAGTCATTAAAGATACCAATCTTTCACGTTCAACAACCAAAGCAACTCTATCATAAATTAATTCATCATGAATAAGTGGATTTTCAGTATTGTCTAATAATGCCATGTCTGGTTGTGTCATTGAAGGAAAGTCTCGCAATGATCTATTATTGCATTGCAGTAATTTTTCTATTTCAACCAAAGCCAGATTTTGTAATTCATTTGCACTTAAAAGCAGATCTGTAAAACTTAAGAATATCATTAAGAAATCAATCCAATGAATGATTAGTAATTAATATAGTGAAATTGGAAGTAATTTTTCTATTTCAACTAAAGAAAGATTTTACAATTCTTCTGCACTTAAAAGCATATATGTAAAAATTAGGAATATGATTAGAACTCAATCTATTGAACGATTAGTAATTAATATAGTGAAATTGAATTACCTGGAATTTGAATATTTCCTCTTTGTCTATGCAAAAGATCATCGGTCAAATACTCCCAAGTTTTGTTCCAAACCAAATCTGGTTGAGCAAGTTGATTTGATACCAACAAAATTGCAAAAAGTCTCCGCAAGTAGTGACCAGTGCCCCAATTGCTGGCGTCTATAATCCCATCGATATACTAATTTTCATCATCTAACAACCCTTTTGCATAGCATGCATCTCTGAAAGATGGGTAGACAACATTGTCAACTGTTCTGGTATCACGAAATGACTGTGCTCCTTTTGCGTAATTAAGCAAATTTATCAAATAGTACAATTCACCACTTCCAGGATGAACATATTGTAGCTTTCCAATAGTTAGTCCCTTTTGCCTTTCCATCCATTCACCATTCTCTCTTTTCCATATAAAGTTAGTAGGAAACTGACCATATGTTAGTTCCCTTGCTTGAGAAAACTTTTTTATTTACTTCAAACCATGCTAGCAATTTGGATTTTTGAGACTTAGGTCTCTCAAGCACAACATCTATTGCATCACTGTCTGGAAAAAATTACTGTTTGCTCAACTGGCAAGTGGAAACTCAAATGCTCAACAACAGGTTTTCTATAATTGATATCAAAAGCAAAAACTCCAAGCAGATTCACACGAAGATAAGTATCTACAATCACAATACAACTTTATTTCATCCAGTATCTGAGCATTACGATGTTGCGCAGAACTCTGATAAAAGGTTGCCGTTACACGATCCTGTCCTTTGTTGACGTATTTAAAAAGATACTTAATTGAATGGGATTGGTTACACCATTCAACATTGATATGAGCATTATACCTCAAAAGTAAGTGTCTGTTGTATGGAACTACATATCTATTGTCAATAAGAGATTCACCATTTTTAACCGTTATGCCAATGTCCCTTCTTCTATAGTTTGGATATCCGTCATCATCAATTGTAGTCCTTTTGTCACGCCCCAGAACCAGAATACTGGAGAGCGGGGGAATGACTCAGCCAGCTACGTATTACGGGTAGATGAATACGATATAATACGATCAATGCTGTCTAAAAGACGAGGGGGTGCATACTACATAAAAGTCTCACTATGGTCACTTCACATCTATTGTCTCAATCATTCAAGCAAGAAACAGTAAATAGAGAACATGTGAGATAAAGCAGTAAGGCGTCCCAAATGCTCAGTCAAAATGTTCTTGAGATCTGGCTTTACAAAACATAGCCAGATGATGTAGTAAAGTATACAAAATTGTTTATCAGCTGCAGCCTGACTTAGTTACAATTATGTAAAAGTAAGTACAAGACAATCCGACTAACATGTCGGTGCCAAACGGCAAAGTATAAAGTAATTCACAAAACGAACGGGGAAGTAAGGAACCCACTCGAGTCCTCCTGCGATCATCCCTCTAGTATTGACCATCTTGGAGGTGGAAGTAAGCCGAGCCCTCGGGAACCGGCTCTAAATCTGGCCACGCAAAACCAGAGAGGTTAGACCTCTAATAGCAAGTACCGCAAGGAAGCACGATATGAGAAACTGGAACCAGTAATAAGAAAATATGATAAGTAGATCTCTGCTTGCCACTGGGATTCGCATAACATCACGACATTTCGAACCAACCTCCCAACCAAACAAGGACAGAAGTTGGCCCGTCATGCCCTGACATTCTGATCATCTCAGTTAGTTAACAGAGTAGATACAGTACACAAACAAATCAATTTAAACGGCCATGCAACTACTACGGCTTGCTACTGTGAGTTCCAAGTTATCCTGGAAATATGTAATAAGGATTCCTCAGTTCTTACTATGTACGAGCAAGGCTAGTCTACCCAATCAATCAATTACGCCAATCATGAATTAGACGAGTCCCAGCGGGACGCCCGTCATCAATATACAATATATAATAAATAATATAAGCAGATACCGCTCCCTGCCCGTGTGGCAGATTTGCAGTATCTGTGGGAACCAGCCGGCCTGTCGGGCACTTAATAGTCCCAAAGAGGGCTGCCATGTAAGAACTCGAAAATCCATTCTCTCCATGCAATCATTATTTTATTCAACTTAGTAGCCTCTATGTTGAGTGAAATCCCATGCCGTGGATCATGGCCATTCAGAATGAGTACTTTCGTACGGGGTACGATATGCACAACTCTACAACGATATCCGTACGGTTAGATTGTAGGTCTTACATAGCGTAATACAACAATCAAACTAGCCACAGAATAATCATGCCTTGACCATAAAGTACACATACTGCTTTTGTAAAATAGATAAATAAATTGAAGCATGCATGTATCTATATGCCAATATTCGGGATCAGCCAGTCGATTGCAATAGTTCATAGTTCATATGAACGTGTCTCATTCATTCAATTTAATAAGACGACTAGCCAGTCTCTTAGTTCCATCTAGGAACACATGATCAATTATTAATCAAGATAACAATCAATGTTAATTAATGCCAAGATAACAATCAATGTAAATTAATGCCAAATTCGGGACAGAATCAGCCAAAAAGGTATTACGGGCTAGAGTTCATGCGGCCAGGAATGCTCATGCGGCCAGGATTGCTCATGCGGCCAGGAATGCTCATGCGGCCAGGATTGCTCATGCGGCCAGGAATGCTCATGCTGCCAGGATTGCTCATGCGGCCAGGAATGCTCATGCGGCCAGGATTGCTCATGCGGCCAGGATTGCTCATGCGGCCAGGATTGTAAACTTGCCGCATGAAAGTTCATGCGGTCAAGTACTGTTCTTCTTTTCCATTTTTCGAGAATCAGAACCATGGAAGCCATTTCTTCTAAGCTCTCTAAATCCTTCATTCCAAGCCCAAATCTGGACTTCCATAGGTCAAAATAGGATAGAACGAAATTCTCTACAACATGGAACCATCAAAACTTAAAAAATAACAAAGTTACTAGATCAAAACCTAAGAAATTCGAAAATACATTAAACTTAGATCTACATGAATTGAGCCATGGAAATTGAAAATGCTAAGTACTAAAGTATCTAAGAATCTTGAGAGGAAGACAATAGAACAACAAAAATGGAGATCCATCAAGAAGCAAGTTGGCACTTGCCTATGCCGCTAGGTAGGTGGGAAGGAGTAGTGGAGGAAGAAGAGGAGTAATGGTGAATGAAAAGTAATGAATGAAGAGAGAGAAATGGTTTTGGGGCTTTAAATGAAAGAGTGGTGGTAGGTGGGGAGTTGGGTTCGGTTCATGATGAACCAAGAAAAACCGAAACAAACCAATCTAGGCCGAACCCAAAAGCAAAGTCAAAGCAGAGAATAAAGATGCAGAAAGTAAAATACAGAAAAATAATTAACATAAAATTAAAGGAATTAAATACAGAATAATACATGATAAATATTAAATAAATACATTTAAACAGTACATGCATTTAAAATACGTATTCTTGGAACGGAAAGTAACATCTCTACCCTCCTTAGAAAAATTTCGTCCTCGAAATTTCAAATCCAAGCAGGATAGAAACATCAGAGCTAAACTAATCCAAGTACAAACAATTTGAGCAAGCAATCATTTTATAATAGCAAGTAACATATCTATGTTTAACAATCTATGACATCAAGTAGTTCTACTCATAAGGTGACACGCATGATGAGTTAAGACAATCAAGGTATACAGAAAGAGATATACCTTGTGAGTCAAACAAGTGCGGATACCGTGATCGGATATCATCCTCACGTTCCCACGTTGACTCCCCTAAAGAGTGATGACCCCAAGCAACCCGGATAAGGCTAATTGTTCGGTTCTTGAGTATCTTCTCTCTTCGGTCCAAAATGGACATCGGCTGCTCCTCGTAAGACAAGTTGGTACCAACAATCAGCTCAGAATGATCAAGGATATGGCTTGGGTCCGATACATACCTACGTAACTGAGATACATGAAATACGTCATACATCTCTCGTAACGAAGGTGGAAGGGATAAACGATAAGCAACATCGCCTATCCTATCAAGGATAACAAATGGGCCCACGTATCGCGGACTCAATTTCCCGCGAACGCCAAATCTAATAACCCCACGGGTAGGTGAGATCCGTAAGAACACGTGGTCCCCAACAGAAAACTCTAGCGGCCTACGATGCTGGTCCGCCCAATGACGATGCCGATCTTGCGCAACTCGAAGTCGCTCTCTAATTCCCTTAACCACTTCAACGGTCTGGACAATCATTTCTGGGTCTAGCATCTTCCTCTCTCCGATATCATCCCATGCTAGTGGCGACCTACACTTCTTACCATATAGTGCTTCAAATGGTGCCATCTGGATACTGGCTTGATAACTGTTGTTGTATGAGAATTCGACTAAGTACAGGTGGCTCTCCCAAGATCCTCCAAAATCTAGAGTGCAAGCTCGCAACATATCTTCTAAAGTCTGAATTGTCCGTCTGTCTGTGGATGGTAAGCCGTGCTAAATCTCAACTTGGTGCCCAGACTATGATGTAAACTCTTCCAAAAATGCGAGGTAAAGCGGGTATCTCTATTTGACACAATACTGACAGGGACTCCATGCTGCCTGACTATCTGTTGCATATATAACTCCGCCAACTTCTCTGTAGATTGCCCTACTCTGTAAGGAAGAAAATGTGCTACCTTTGTAAGCCGGTCCACTATCACCCAAATGGCATCTTTACCACTTGGTGATCTCGGTAAACCGGTCACAAAGTCCATGGTAATATGTTCCCACTTCCATTCTGGAATAGGAAGCGGTTGCAATAATCCAGCTGGCCTTTGCTGTTCTGCCTTCACTTGCTGACATATCAAGCAACGGGAAACGGATCTAGCTATCTCCCTCTTCATTCCGTTCCACCAGAAGTGCTGCTTGATATCTTGGTACATCTTGGTCCCTCCATGATGTATATAATACTGAGAACTGTGGGCTTCCGTCATGACCTCCTGTCTGATATCTCCACTAGGTACACATAGACGTGATCCAAATCTAAGTGTACCATCTTCATGAATTCTCATCTCCTTCCTGAGTCCTGACTCACATTCTGTCCTAAACTTCTGAATCCTTGGGTCCTGTGCCTGAGCTGCCTTGATCATGTCTACCAAATCGGATTGAACTTGTAGACTTGTTAGAACTCCTACATCACTAGGAAGTATAACTTCGATGCCCATCTCCTGAAGGTCTTCTAAGATATGCCTCTATGTTGTTAACATAAATGTACCGCCTCTTCTGCTGAGAGCGTCTGCTACCACATTAGTCTTGCCTGGATGATACTGAAGCTCCACGTCATAATCCTTGATCAACTCCAACCATCTTCTCTGTCTCATGTTCAGCTCCTTCTGAGTAAAGATGTACTTCAGACTTTTGTGGTCTGTGTACATGTGTAAAACCCCTATTTTTTATTATTATTTTTATTATTTTTTTAGACTTAAGTAAATGAATTTATACAATTTATGGTTTTTTATTAATTATTAATAATGACCTTAGCCATTGTTGAAATTGGGAGCACAAGACTACCATGAATTTTGGCACGGAAGATGTAGCAGTGTGCCTTGACTAGTGTACTAGCCATGCCGGGGGAAGCCTAGCCATAGTGATGTCCAAAATAGGAAAACCATACCAAGTTGTGAATTCACTTATTTAAATTATTTTAATATGATATTATTTTATATATTGATTTTTAGATGACCCAGTTGGGCCAAACCAGTCCAAACTGGACCCGGACCGAATTTAAGCCCATGCAGGCATGTGGTGCGACCAAGGTGGCCATGTGGACATATTTTATATACGTAAATATTTTCTAAATTATTTTTAGAATTTCATGTACAATTTCAAATGATTTAATTAATTGTGCAATTATTGGTATTTTATTATTTAAATAATATTTTACAAAATAGTACATTTTGTGGACCCGGGTAAAGGTGTGCGGTATAAGTGCACCCATTGAGACAATTTTATTAATTTATTATTTTTAAAGTATTTTGTGAAGATTTATTAAACATGTTTATTCTATTAAGATACTATTATTATTTTAAGTTGATTTATTGTGAGTTGAATTTATATATATTTAGATATGTTTAAATATATTAAAGATTTGGATAGATAATATTTAAATTGTTATTTGATCTTAATAGATTATGGTGTATATATATATATATATATATATATATATATATATATATATATACACCATAATCTATTAAATATATATATATATATATATATTTAATAGAAAAAAAAATATATTTAATAGATTATGGTGTATATATATATATATATATATATATATATATATATATATATATATATATATATATATATATATATATATATATATATATAAAATATATATATATATATATATATATATATATATATATATATATATATATATATATATATATATATATATATAATAGATTATGGTGTATATATATATATATATATATATATATATATATATATATATATATATATATATATATATATATATATATATATATAGTAAAAATATATATATATATATATATATATATATATATATATATATATATATATATATATATATATATATATATATATATATAGTTATTTATTTAAAAGATTTGTAAAGATTCGATAAAGAAAAAAAGAAGAAGTAGTGGTCGGCCTACTTGGCCGACCACACAACCCCACGCCAATTAAGAAGCAACAGCAAGTTGCTTGTGAAGGGAGACCCATTAGCAAAAAGACCAAGCAACAGCAACAACAATCTTTATATGTGGCCGAACCCCTTTATTCTATCTCCTTTTACATATATATATAAGTTTAACCATACAAAACCAAAACCCTAATCTCCTTCCATCTTCTTCCACCTCTCCACGTCATTCCTCCTCCTCTCCCCAGCGAGCCAGGCCGGTCTCGTGCGCCGCGACAGCATCCTCACCCGCGAAAACGACAACCACGACAACAACAACAACAGATTCCCACTTTAAGGTATCCCACTTCCCCGTTCAATTTCTCTCTCAATTTAAATCCGTTTTAAGATCCGTAAATTTGTGTAGAAAGCCCACATGACCCTCTATCATCCCCTTCAAATAGGTTTATTTATTCTGCAATAAATTCCAGATTTAATTAGATTAAAAATCACGCAAAATCAGTTTTCAAAAACATTAAAAACCCCGTACGAGGTGCGCCCCGACAAACCGGGCGACCCCGTCGCAAACCGAAAGTACCGAAGGTCCGTATCGAATTTGTGGACGTGCGAGAATTGACGGGATTCAAATTGGTTGCGTGTGCGCAACGAATTTGGTCCGTATCCGTCAAATTTTTGCGTATCGGACTTTTCAGAATTTCTCAATTATTTTGTGCACACTCATCAAATCACGACGAAACTTACGCCATTGGACTCGAAATATTTTTCTGGTCCTGTGAGCCAAGTTTGGTCCGATTTTGAGACCGTTGATCGGGACGCTATTTTGGCGGGCCCACAATCCCACTCAACGGGCGATTTTGTGCACAGCCCATCGGAATCCAAAATTGGACATACCGTTGGATTCGTCTCATCAAAATAAATCCGTAGACATGTAGTTTGACGACTTTAGAGACCGTAGGTTCTGGCACGCATTTCGGTGCAAAGCGGGTCCAACGGCGGACATCGTTTTGACCTGAAATTACGATTTTGTCCCTGTTCCAGAATTTGACTTTTGGACAGGCGTTTTCTAGGCATATCTTTTATTCCAAACTCGTTCGTGATGTTTGTTTCAGCATCCGGAGCTTCTTGTGGATTTGACTTTCGGGTTGACGATTCTGATTGTTGGATTTTGCTGCTTCTCGCACCACCCACAGGCAAGATACCTTGCCTTATTTACTGTTCATAATTAGATGCACCTTTATGTATTTATTTACTACATATTTTATTATTTGTTCTCAGTTGGATCCAGTACTTGCTATTTTGTTCACTTTATTTTGTTTCGGTTATTTTTCTTTCTTGTCTTTTGTATGCATATGGACCTAGTCTTAGCGAACTACCTTTTATTAGGGTCCTTGGGAGAGAGAAGACAGTTAAATGTATGGGCTACCCCAAATCCAAAACTGTAGTAACTGCGTACTACGGTAGTCGAGTCGCGAGGGTCACTAGCCTCGAGCTATGTGGACTGATGGGTCACGTGGGCCGCTAGCCTCGAGTTATGCCGGCTGATAGTATTGGTATTGACGTGTGCGTGTTGTGAGTTGTTATTTGTCCTGGGAGAGTCAGCCTTCACCTGCCCATACATCGAGATGTCTTCTAAATTGCCTACTAGAAAGGTTAGGAGAGACCTTAGCAAATTTCATGTTCCAATCATGGCATGGAAAAATATCACATCGCGAAATAGTAAGTTACCCCTTGTCCTTGTTTGGTTGTAGGGATAGCCTACGGTTCCGATGATAGGATATTGAGCCGTGTTATAGTTTGGACACTTTTACTTTATCTTTATTTTATGGTGCATTTATATTCAGTTCATATGGCATGTTCTTCCTGTATCTTGTTACGTCCCTCTGAGGACCTGGTTATCTCTCCAGGTGTGTGCTTCTGTGATTTTGCAGGTGTTCTAGCCAAGGCCGTGATCTTCTCCATTCTTTCGAAGACGATTGCGCTTGGTTCGTCTCGTTATTTTATCGATCACTTCTTGTACATTTTATTTGAGATAGTTGGTAGTGGACTTTGTCTCCGCCCAACGATTGTACACATGACAAATTCAAAGTTGCTTTTATATCATTTATTTATCCAGTGGATGAGATTTAGTTATTATGGTTCTACTGCATTTTACAGCTTATGTATACATACAAGGTTTTCATATATTGGAGTGTACTTCGTATGTATACAGCTGGCATGGATACGTACCTAGTCTTAAGTATTTTGGGACTGGGGCATTACATGTTTTTGTGGTGGCCCATGCAGGTCGAGTTTGTCACCTCGGTTACGTAATTGTACCGATGTGAGCCTGCAACATAGGATTAGAAATTTAGGAATCTCATCCATACAGCTTGACCTCCTCCCTTGGCTTCAAATTCCGGATTCTCGTTCGACTCCCTTGAATTGCATCTTGCTTGATTCCTTTCTACCGTTGATTCTTATTATCGTGCTTAGTGTCAATTAGGAAGATGACTACACTAGTATATGCTCATAGGTCAAACACATGGCTAGAATGGTTATATTGGCAATTGGAATACATTCAAGACTCTAATTGAGTTAAAAAGGCTTTTTGTGTGAATTAATGATTAGTAATTTGTAAAGTAGGATATTGCAACGGAAAGTTTTAACCTTGAGATTTCTAAATAGTAAACACCAGAGGAGTTATAGAATTTCATACTTGGTTTAAGAAATTAATTGATTTTCAAGATTTGATATTTATGATTTATTGGATTATAGTTATACATCCTTGCACAAGTATAAAATTGATTTGCTTTTCGAGTTGTGATATTTATGAGTTTTGGGTGATAGATATACATCTTTGAACAAATATAAAATTTATTTAATTTTCGAGTTTTGATGTTTATGATTTATTGTATTATAGTTATACACCTTTGAACAGTTATATATTTGATTTGAAAATGATCTTAGCTTTTAAAAAAAATGGCCATAAGAATTATTTAAATTTGAGTTGTACAACTTGCGATTTTCATGTTTATTAAATTTTGAATTTTAAGTGGAAGTAATGACGGTAAATTTTGGTTTAAAATATTTGAAAGTTATGAAGACAATTTTTGTGAAATTTTTATTTTTAATGGTGTCCTATGATTGAGGATTTACAAATCTATTTAGATTTTTGGTAAAAAAAAAGGATTTTGACTGATAAGATTATTTGAAAATTTAGTTTCATGAGAGATTGCTAATATTAAAATTTTTGGGAGAATTTCGAAGGATGTGATGGAAAGTTATTTTGATTGATTTAGGGAAGTTACCATTTAAAAGTTGTGATTTTGTTAGAATAACTTAGCATGAATATAAGTTAAAATTGATGAGAGCATTGAGCTTAATTTTTGAGATTGCTTTTAATATGCTAAGAGTTTTATTATGAGTTATTTGAAAATTTTAGAGTGTTAAATTTTTGATTGATTGTGAAATTATTATGGATTCGTAAATTATGAACTCTTGAGTTAAATAGTTGAATTTAAACGTTAATTTTGGAAAATGTTAGTAGTAACGTGATAAAATTTTGCTTTGAGATTTATGAGAGTGATTTAATTTTTTTTTTGATGAATTTGAACAGCTTGGAGTGAATACAAATTTTGGTGGTCTATTTTTGAAAGTTTAATTTTGAAACTTTTGGAGGAAACCTGAGTTAAATTTTTAATGGTAGGCCCCAAGATAACCCTACTGAGTATTCCACACTAATTGCCATGTCACCCATGACCATGATAGTAGTATATACACAAGTGTTGTTAGTCATCTACCCAGCTATGTGACTGTATTTCCACCTCGGCTTACTCGACCTTCCTTCAATTCTAGATCTTTTAATTGCGACCTTCTAACCCGCTTGCAATTTGAATAATGATTTAATTGTTCCTTAACTGTATTCATGTATGATACTATCTTCTCTCTAGAACTGTGTCCCTAATAATTTTTACTAGGATTCCTTAATTAATCTTACCTCATGCTTTAACTTGATCTTCTTTATTTTTGTGCATTAATTATTACCTCGTGAACTCCCACTTTCTATTTTTGATCTTCTGGCGTCCCCCTACTGTGACTTGTATATTTGGAGTACAACACTAAACTTTTCCTTTCAACAAATTTCATATGTAAGACCTAGACGAGCCTACCTTCTTGTAGATATATCATGTCCCACCAAAACCCATCTCCTTGTACTATATTTTTTGATATGACCTTATGGTCAAAATGGCCAAACTATAATCTTTACCATGATACCGATATATTTTTGACCACGGATAGGGATTCATTCTCGACTCAATTCCTTCGACCCGATATGTGTTTGTGTTCTACTAAATTCCTTAAATGCTTAAAATTGTGCTTTATCTTGATTGCTTGACCCATTGTCCCATCACACTACTAGTTTAACACTTGTAAGTTGGGTAGAATACCTCAGCACCTAACAAACCTTTTTCCTTGGGAACCACATTGGTAAGTTCACTTAGACTATAAATTCAGAGGACCCTATCTTATCTAGTCTACCAAGCCATAAATGAAGAAACACTAGGACAACTGTATAGGCCCAAATTTCGGGCGAGCCTTGATTTTAAAAGATCTGAGACTATTTAAAATTTTCTTCATCAGTACCTCCCTTGCTCATATTTTGACTATCTCACGCTACTAACGTAGCTTCATTTTTGCAAGCTTATTTCGTTATCAAGCTTGATCATGACATATTTTATTGGGTGCACCCACTAACATATTGTCTAATCAGAACCGGTGCATGATGGTCTGATCAACCTATTGCACTTTGGTTCGCTTATCATATCCTATTCAATGCGGATGGAGACATAGTTAAACTTGCCTTAGAGTCTCATCCGCGACCGTCTTGACAATTCTCTTTTGAATTATTTTTGCCACCTATGAACCCCGCAATTCGTGCTCAATATATAACACCGTCTTTGAAACCTTTGTTGTTCTTGTCTTTTGCTTATTTTAGAAAGGCAAGGCACTGTACTTGCTAGATAGACTCAGGGTATCATCTTTAGTTGCCCTATCAGTTGTTTATATACAAGTGTAGATAGCCACCGACCGACTCATGTGGCTATATCCTCGCCTTTAACCACTCCTCATTTTCTCGACCCTAGAATTATTATCGTGTCCTTCCAATTATTCTTGAGCACTCGAGAATGATTCTAATCATTTACTTAAATCAAACTCTCAATCGAGGCGATTAGTCTCCAGTTACTCTCTAGGAACCACATCTCCCAAATGTCTAAGTTATTCTCTTTGGCCTACTCAATTCCTTAACTGTTCTCTAAAATTGGATATTCAAAATTTTGTTACCATCACTAGCGATCCTTATTCAATTCATAACCATGATATATTTTTGTATATATCGACTCCACAATTTTCTATTGCACAGTGGTGTTGAACGACGTTTTATCGCCTCCTCCAAAATTTAATTGTATTTTGGTATTGACGAACTCTTTCTATCCCTCAACCCTATCTACCCTATTATTCCTAAATTTCGAGGACGAAATTCTTGTAAGTTGGGTAGGATATAAAACCCCTATTTTTTATTATTATTTTTATTATTTTATTAGACTTAAGTAAATGAATTTATACAATTTATGGTTTTTATTAATTATTAATAATGACCTTAGCCATTGTTGAAATTGGGAGCACAAGACTACCATGAATTTTGGCACGGAAGATGTAGCAGTGTGCCTTGACTAGTGTACTAGCCATGCCGGGGGAAGCCTAGCCATAGTGATGTCCAAAATAGAAAAACCATACCAAGTTGTGAATTCACTTATTTAAATTATTTTAATATGATATTATTTTATATATTGATTTTTAGATGATCCAGTTGGGCCAAACCAGTCCAAACTGGACCCGGACCGAATTTAAGCCCATGCAGGCATGTGGTGCGACCAAGGTAGCCATGTGGACATATTTTATATACGTAAATATTTTCTAAATTATTTTTAGAATTTCATGTACAATTTCAAATGATTTAATTAATTGTGCAATTATTGGTATTTTATTATTTAAATAATATTTTATAAAATAGTACATTTTGTGGACCCGGGTAAGGGTGTGCGGTATAAGTGCACCCATTGAGACGATTTTATTAATTTATTATTTTTAAAGTATTTTGTGAAGATTTATTAAACATGTTTATTCTATTAAGAGACTATTATTATTTTAAGTTGATTTATTGTGAGTTGAATTTATATATATTTAGATATGTTTAAATATATTAAAGATTTGGATAGATAATATTTAAATAAAAAAATAAAAAATAAATAAATAAATAAATAAATAAATAAATAAATATATATATATATATATATATATATATATATATATATATATATATATATATATATATATATATATATATATATATACACCATAATCTATTAAGGCTTTAGCCATTGTTAATAGCAACTTGGGCTATCTCCCGGTTCCAACTTTGTTTATTTGGTTTCAATGAAGGCTTTAGCCATTGTTAAAAAAAAATAAAATATATATATATATATATATATATATATATATATATATATATATATATATATATATATATATATATAGTTATTTATTTAAAAGATTTGTAAAGATTTGATAAAGAAAAAAAAAGTAGTGGTCGGCCCACTTGGCCGACCACACAACCCCACGCCAACTAAGAAGCAACAGCAAGTTGCTTGTGAAGGGAGACCCATTAGCAAAAAGACCAAGCAACAGCAACATCAATCTTTATATGTGGCCGAACCCTTTTATTCTATCTCCTTTTACATATATATATATATAAGTTTAACCATACAAAACCAAAACCCTAATCTCCTTCCATCTTCTTCCACCTCTCCACGTCCTTCCTCCTCCTCTCCCCGGCGAGCCAGGCCGGTCTCGTGCGCCGCGACAGCATCCTCACCCGCGAAAACGACAACCACGACAACAACAACAACAGATTCCCACTTTAAGGTATCCTACTTCCCCGTTCAATTTCTCTCTCAAGTTAAATCCGTTTTTAGATCCGTAAATTCGTGTAGAAAGCCCACATGACCCTCTATCATCCCCTTCAAATAGGTTTATTTATTCTGCAATAAATTCCAGATTTAATTAGATTAAAAATCACGCAAAATCAGTTTTCAAAAACATTAAAAACCCCGTACGAGGTACGCCCCGACAAACCGGGCGACCCCGTCGCAAACCGAAAGTACCAAAGGTCCATATCGAATTTGTGGACGTACGAGAATTGATGGGATTCAAATTGGTTGCGTGTGCGCAACGAATTTGGTCCGTATTCGTCAAATTTTTGCGTATCGGGCTTTTAGGAATTTCCCAATTATTTTGTGCACACTCATCAAATCACGACGAAACTTGCGCCATTGGACTCAAAATATTTTTCTGGTCCTGTGAGCCAAGTTTGGTCCGATTTTGAGACCGTTGATCGGTACGCTATTTTGGCGGGCCCACAATCCCACTCAACGGACGATTTTGTGCACAGTCCATCGGAATCCAAAATTGGACATACCGTTGGATTTGTCTCATCAAAATAAATCTGTAGACATGTAGTTTGACGACTTTAGAGACCGTAGGTTCTGGCACGCATTTCGGTGCAAAGTGGGTCCAACGGCGGACATCGTTTTGACCCGAAATTACGATTTTGTCCCTGTTCCAGAATTTGACTTTTGGACAGGCGTTTCCTAGGCATATCTTTTATTCTAAACTCGTTCGTGATATTTGTTTCAGCATCCGGAGCTTCTTGTGGATTTGACTTTCGGGTTGACGATTCTGATTGTTGGATTTTGCTGCTTCTCGCACCACCCACAGGCAAGATACCTTGCCTTATTTACTGTTCATAATTAGATGCACCTTTATGTATTTATTTACTGCATATTTTATTATTTGTTCTCAGTTGGATCCAGTACTTGCTATTTTGTTCACTTTATTTTGTTTCGGTTATTTTTCTTTCTTGTCTTTTGTATGCATATGGACCTAGTCTTAGCGAACTACCTTTTGTTAGGGTCCTTGGGAGAGAGAAGACAGTTAAATGTATGGGCTACCCCAAATCCAAAAGCTATAGTAACTGCGTACTACGGTAGTCGAGTCGCGAGGGTCACTAGCCTCGAGCTATGTGGACTGATGGGTCACGTGGGCCGTTAGCCTCGAGTTATGCCGGCTGATAGTATTGGTATTGACGTATGCGTGTTGTGAGTTGTTACTTGTCCTGGGGGAGTCAGCCTTCACCTGCCCATACATCGAGATGTCTTCTAAATTGCCTACTAGAAAGGTTAGGAGAGACCTTAGCAAATTTCATGTTCCAATCATGGCATGGAAAAATATCACATCGCAGAATAGTAAGTTACCCCTTGTCCTTGTTTGGTTGTAGGGGTAGCCTACGGTTCCGATGAAGGGATATTGAGCCGTGTTATAGTTTGGACACTTTTACTTTATCTTTATTTTATGGTGCATTTATATTCAGTTCATATGGCATGTTCTTCCTGTATCTTGTTACGTCCCTCTGAGGACCTGGTTATCTCTCCAGGTGTGTGCTTCTGTGATTTTGCAGGTGTTCTAGCCAAGGCCGTGATCTTCTCCATTCTTTCGAAGACGATTGCGCTTGGTTCGTCTCGTTATTTTATCGATCACTTCTTGTATATTTTATTTGAGATAGTTGGTAGTGGACTTTGTCTCCGCCCAACGATTGTACACATGACAAATTCAAAGTTGCTTTTATATCATTTATTTATCCAGTGGATGAGATTTAGTTATTATGGTTCTACTGTATTTTACAGCTTATGTATACATACATGGTTTCCATATATTGGAGTGTACTTCGTATGTATACAGCTGGCATGGATACGTACCTAGTCTTAAGTATTTTGGGACTGGGACGTTACAACATGTCCACTCGATCACCATATAAGTAATGCCTCCATAGCTTCAAAGCGAACACTACTGCCGCCAACTCCAAGTCATGAGTTAGATAATTCTTCTCGTGGTCTCGAAGTTGCCTCGATGCGTATGCTATCACCTTCCCATGTTGCATGAGGACGCACCCAAGTCTTTTTCCTGACGCATCACAATATACTGTAAAACCTCTGGGTCCAACTGGCATTGTCAGAATAGGTGCCGATATCAACTTCTGTTTCAGATTCTCAAATGATGCATGGCATTCTGCCGACCAGACGAATGGCACGTCCTTCCGTGTCAAGCGGGTCATGGGTGCTGAAAGTCTTGCAAAGTCTGATACGAATCTTCTGTAATATCCTGCCAATCCCAAGAAACTCCGTACATCAGCTACGGTCTTGGGTACTGGCCAACTCTCTACTGCTTCTACTTTCTTAGGATCCACTGCTACTCCAGCTCCTGATATGATGTGACCCAAAAATAAAATGTGCTCCGTCCAGAACTCACACTTGCTGAGCTTGGCTTACAACTGGTTCTCTCTCAGAACCTGTAACACTTTCCTGTGGTGGTCCTCATGTTCCTCCTCACTAGCAGAGTAGACGAGAATGTCGTCAAGAAACACAACGACAAATTGATCTAAGTATGGCATAAAGATGCGGTTCATCAAATCTATAAATATTGCTGGAGCATTGGTCAAACCAAACGGCATTACCAAGAATTCATAATGTCCATACTTTGACCTGAATGCTGTCTTGGGAATATCCTCCTTCCGAACCCTTACTTGATGATACCCTGAACGAAGATCTATCTTGGAGAAAACTCTAGCTCTGCTCAATTGATCAAATAAGTCGTCGATCCTGGATAGTGGGTACTTGTTCTTTACTGTTGCCGCGTTAAGCTTCCTATAATCGATGCATAATCTGGATGACCCATCCTTCTTCTCCACCAGTACCACTGGTGCTGCCCATGGTGATATGCTAGCTTGAATGAACTTCTTTTCCTTCCGTTCCTCTATGTGCTGATATACCTTGGCCTGTTCTGAATCCGCCATTCTGTAAACTCGATCTGATATCGGTTTAGTTCCAGGTACCAATTTTATGCTGAACTCAATATCCCTTACCGGTGGTAGACCTGGAAGTTCTTCGGGAAATACGTCTAGAAACTCTTCAACTACCTTCAGAACTTGAACTTCTTCCATTGCCGTCACTACTCCCTGCTCTTGTTGAGTTGCCACTGATCTGACTAAGGTGAACCGCTTCATGCCTGGAATATCAAAAGATACACTCCCTCTACGATAATCTATTGTCGCATGACTGTCTTTCAGTCAGTCCATGCCTAAGATAACGTCGAAATTTCCAACAGGAAATTCTATCAACCGGGCGGGTAAGGAATGCCCGCAAACTACAACTCTACATGCTAGAATAACTCTACTAACTCCTACGAGCCCATTACCAGTGAGTATATTTAACCTCCCTGGCAATGCCTCGAATTCCATTCCTAGCCGTGTTACAAATTGTGCAGATATAAATGAGTGTGATGCTCCCGAATCAAACAATGCTACTGCAGGATATGAGGCGACGAGAATGTTACCTGCCACAACATCCTCCGATGCTAATGCCTCCTCCAAGGACAGAGTGAATGCCTGCCCTCGACCTCCTTGTTGGTTCCCATGTTGCGGCCTAGCCTGGTGCTGCTGCTGGCCCCTGCCTTGATGATGCTGGAGTGGTCTATGCTGGTGCTGCTGCATCGACGGTCCCTGCTGCCGAAATATCTGAGCCTGCGACATGAACGGGCGCTGTGCCAACGGTCTCACTGCCACCGCTGGTCCTCGATACTGGCCTGCCCCTGGTGCTGTCAGAGCATGAAATTGTTGCACTGGTCCTTCTGACCTCGAATTCATGGGACAGGTGGTAACCCGATGATCTGGATTTCTACATATCAAATACTGCCCGTTCAATGTCCGACACACATCTCTAGTGTACCCTATCTTTCCATAATAAGTACAGCCCGCTGGGGGTTGCTGGTTCTTCCTCCGTTGCTGTTGCTGTTGCCTGGGTGGTGGTGCTGGCCCTCGCATCGCCACATCGTGAATGCGAATGCCAAGGGATGGTGCTCTTGTTCGGGGCGCTACTCCTCCTCCTCCTTCAATCTGACTGTAGGATCTCTTCTGACCTCCAGTCCTTGCCGTGATCCTCTGAATGGTGATCTCATGCCTTCGGGTTACTGTCAATACTTTGTCAAAAGTCTGATAATTATGCCCCTCTATCAATTGCAAGAGCTCAAGATGAAACCCTTGCTGGAACCTCATAGCCCTCTGGCTCTCCGTTGCTACCATCTCTGGGGCGAACCTACTCAATCTGCAGAACTCCGCTGTATAAGCATCTACCGTCTTGCCGGCCTGCTTGAGGTTGATAAACTTCTGTTGTAGCTCAAACTGTGCCACAACTCCATAGTATTTCGTCTTGAATCTTGCAGTAAAATTGTCCCAAGCAACAGGACATCTGATGCCTACTTCCTCTGATTCCCACCAATCACGTGCGAGATCCTGAAGTAACAACTTCACTTGATCCACATGTTCTTCTGCCGGTACCTTAGTTGCTATCAGAATAGCCTCAATATCCTTAAGCCACGTATCTGCTGAGATGGCATCTTCCGTGCCCTCGAATCGACGGGGGTTGTACTTACAAAATCTGGTTGATGCTCCTGAATCTGTCCTCGCCCCTCTTTCCAAAGCCGTCTGCAATCCTTGGGTGAGTAGCACATTCTGCTCTTGCAACTGGGCGTGCATGCGCTGCTGGGCTAACATCTGATGTTGCTGAGTAGCCATCATCCCTCTCATGATCTCCAGAAGGGCCGGTGTGTCCACTTCCACTGGGGTAGGTGTAACTATGGGCGGTGTAGGAACCTCCGGATACTGCGATCCGGCTGCTGGTTCCACTATCACTTCTTCTTGGATGGTCTCTTGAGGTAGTATTGGCCCTTGTAGCGGACCAACCTGGTCATGTTGTCCATGTTGCCCTTGTTGTTGCTGTCCAGTTCTGACAGATGCAGACGAAGTGCCCCTAAGGAAAGGGACAAGAGGGCAATCAAACGACCGGACATGAAGGATCAATAAAGTCGAAGGATACCGGAATGTCAAGCTAGGGTTGAGAACAACGAATTATGAGATCAAGGAGGAACATGTGTGATTGAGACATCCTATAAATTAAAATACCCCGCAAGTCTGAAATCAGACCTGCATAGGCCACCACTAAAACCTTGTCACACCCCAGAACCAGAATACTGGAGAGCGGGGGAATGACTCAGCCAGCTACGTATTATGGGTAGATGAATACCGTATAATACGATCAATGCTGTCTAAAAGACGAGGGGTACATACTACATGAAAGTCTCACTATGGTCACTTCACATCTATTGTCTCAATCATTCAAGCAAGAAACAGTAAATAGAGAACATGTGAGATAAAGCAGTTAGGCATCCCAAACGCTCAGTCAAAATATTCTTGAGATCTGGCTTTACAAAACATAGCCAGATGATGTAGTAAAGTATACACAATTGTTTATCAGCTGCAGCCTTACTTAGTTACAATTATGTAAAAGTAAGTACAAGACAATCCGACTATCATGTCGGTGCCAAACGGCAAAGTATAAAGTAATTCACAAAATGAGCGAGAAAGTAAGGAACCCACTCGAGTCCTCCTGCGATCATCCCTCTAGTATTGACCATCTTGGAGGTGGAAGTAAGCTGAGCCCTCGGGAACCGGCTCTAAATCTGGCCACGCAAAACCAGAGAGGTTAGACCTCTAATAGCAAGTACCGCAAGGAAGCACGATATGAGAAACTGGAACCAGTAATAAGAAAATATGATAAGTAGATCTCTGCTTGCCATTGGGATTCGCATAACATCACGACACTTCGAACCAACCTCCCAACCAAACAAGGACATAAGTTGGCCCGTCATGCCCTGACATTCTGATCATCTCAGTTAGTTAACAGAGTAGATACAGTACACAAACAAATCAATTTAAACGGCCATGCAACTACTACGGCTTGCTACTGTGAGTTCCAAGTTATTCTGGAAATATGCAATAAGGATTCCTCAGTTCTTACTATGTACGAGCAAGGCTAATCTACCCAATCAATCAATTGTGCCAATCATGAATTAGACGAGTCCCAGCGGGATGCCCGTCATCAATATACAATAGACAATAAATAATATAAGCAGATACCGCTTCCTGCCCGTGTGGCAGATTTGTAGTATCTGTGGGAACCAGCCGGCCTGTCGGGCACTTAATAGTCCCAAAGAGGGCTGCCATGTAAGAACTCGAGAATTCATTCTCTCCATACAATCATTATTTTATTCAACTTAGTAGCCTCTATGTTGAGTGAAATTCTATACCGTGGATCATGGTCATTCAGAATGAGTACTTTCATACGGGGTACGATATGCACATCTCTACAACGATACCCGTACGGTTAGGTTGTAGGTCTTACATAGCGTAATACAATAATCAAACTAGCCACAGAATAATCATGCCTTGACCATAAAGTACACATGCTGCTTTTGTAAAATAGATAAATAAATTGAAGCCTGTATGTATCTATATGTCAATATTCGGGATCAGCCAGTCGATTGCAATAGTTCATAGTTCATATGAACGTGTCTCATTCATTCAATTTAATAAGATGACTAGCCAGTCTCTTAGTTCCATCTAGGAACGCATGATCAATTATTAATCAAGATAACAATCAATATTAATTAATGCCAAGATAACAATCAATGTAAATTAATGCCAAATTCGGGACAGAATCAGCCAAAAAGGTATTACGGGCTAGAGTTCATGCGGCCAGGAATGCTCATGCGGCCAGGGATGCTCATGCGGCCAGGATTGCTCATGCGGCCAGGAATGCTCATGTGGCCAGGATTGCTCATGCGGCCAGGATTGCTCATGCGGCCAGGATTGCTCATGTGGCCAGGAATGCTCATGCGGCCAGGATTGTTCATGCGGCCAGGATTGCTCATGCGGCCAGGAATGCTCATGCGGACAGGATTGCTCATGCGGCCAGGAATGCTCATGCGGCCAGGATTGCTCATGTGGCCAGGAATGCTCATGCGGCCAGGATTGCTCATGCGGTCAGGATTGCTCATGCGGCCAGGATTGCTCATGCGGCCAGGATTGCTCATGCGGCCTGGATTGGAAACTTGCTGCATGAAAGTTCATGCGGTCAAGTATTGTTCTTTTTCTCCATTTTTCGAGAATCAGAACCATGGAAGCCATTTCTTCTAAGCTCTCTAAATCCTTCATTCCAAGTCCAAATCTGGACTTCCATAGGTCAAAATGGGGTAGAACAAAATTTTCTACAATATGGAACCATCAAAACTTAAAAAATAATAAAGTTACTAGATCAAAACCTAAGAAATCCGAAAATGCATTAAACTTAGATCTACATGAATTGAGCCATAGAAATTGAAAATGCTAAGTACTAAAGTATCTAAGAATCTTGTGAGGAAGACAATGGAACAACAAAAATGGAGATCCATCAAGAAGCAAGTTGGCACTTGTCTATGCCGCTAGATAGGTGGGAAGGAGTAGTGGAGGAAGAAGAGGAGTAATGGTGAAGGAAAAGTAATGAATGAAGAGAGAGAAAGGGTTTTGGGGCTTTAAATGAAGGAGTGGTGGTAGGTGGGGAGTTGGGTTCGGTTCATGATGAACCAAAAAAAACCGAAACAAACCAATCTAGGCCGAACCCCAAAAGCAAAGTAAATGCAGAGAATAAAGATGCAGAAAGTAAAATACAGAAAAATAATTAACATGAAATTAAAGGAATTAAATACAGAACAATACATGATAAATATTAAATAAATACATTTAAATAGTACATGTATTTAAAATATGTATTCTGGGAACGGGAAGTGACACCTTTCAACAATTTTTTTTGAAAAATGTTTTGTACACCTCCCATTTTGCATACACGGAGATCTTCTATTTGTAGCTCCACATGGACCATGTATCATTAGTGACGACGCAATCTCATACAAAAGGGATCACTATACTTATCTGGTATTTCATCAGATATAATTTTATCTATATCATTAGTTGTTTGATACCTATATTCAAGATGTAAGAAAACCAATATATGTGCATGCGACAACCCTCTTTTCTAAAACTCTATTGTGTAGATAACTACAAAATAATATTACTTTTATGAGTAAATATTTAACCAAAGTGGTAAGATTCAAAAAGTGGTACTTGTATTAATTCTTACCTGCCTTCACTTACCCGAAAATATTGTCCTGGTTGATCTCCTTTATCAAATGATCCAACTTTATTTTGAAAACACGACAGAGTAAGTCTGGCCTATCTTCAGGTTTGATTCCATAGAGTGTTAAAAGCCTATGTAATTTTGGCCACTTTTGGTTGCAAGTAAATGTTATAAATAAATCTGGATAGCCAGCCCATCTGTAAATTGCCATCGCATCTTGATAATTTTGAAAGAGATATCGTGCACTTCCAGTAAAACTCGATGGTACACAATTCTTTTTCCAGTTGTAGCACGATCAGTTTCACCTCGCAATACTGCATCTGCTAAACCCTTGTAGATATCAGCTCTGAGTTGCTTCTAATAAGTTCTTATAAAATGAAGCCTTGATGATTCTACCATACTGTATGCATTTGTTCGCCATCGAAAAAGGGACACAAAAGGTTTTTGATTGAAACTTTTGTATTTTGATTATAAACAGAACAGTATACAATGTAGGACTTAGATGTAGTCCTTTCAGTACACTTTTGTTTTTATCTGGGAACTGTGTCGGTGGAGCGAGTTGTAATACGTTGACTCCGTTGACGACCTGACGACGATCTTGAATTCTCTAAATGTCTGGGTTGCTCTGGATGCCGGAGCATTTTGAGGGGAAGAAGAGATGAAGTGTCTCTCCTGATCTCTGGATATGATCTGTGGATATCTCTGTGTGTCTTGAAGAAATGGTCCTTCTATTTATAGGCAGCAGGCTGAGCTGCCTCTGCACACATATGTAGGATGCGCCTGGATATGGGAACACCATGTGGCTGATGCTGGCGGGGCGCATAGATGATGCGCCTCGAATCTGTTTGAACTGCTGCATTGGGCTGCGGTGGAGATGGCACGTGACAGTTACGATGATTCAGTTGTTGCTAAGATCTTGGGTGGTTAGTACCCATTCTTGAGCAGAACTGAGTCAAAAGACACGTGACGCATGTCTGTGGCTTCAAAGATCTCGGATTTGGGGGAGAGTGATCTGTCTTGATGCGCCTAGGATCATGCACATGAAGAGGACTGAGCTGCTGTCTTTAGGGATCAGGAGCGAGTCCGAGTGTATGGCTTTTGAGGTGCATTCAGGGCTTCACATCAGGATGCGCCTAGGATCAGGCGCATAGGGGACTTGGTCTATGACTTCGAGGAGTCATAGGCAAGTTTTGGCGTATGGGTTTTGAGGCGCATGCAGAGACTCGACTTTTGTTACTTGAGATCATGAGTAAGTCTGGGGGGCACACAGCTTTTGAGGCACGTGCAGTCTTCTGGGCACATGGCTGTGAGGCGCATGCGAATGAACGATCGACCATGTGGCAAGGACAGCTGTAGCCGACCAAAAGTGTAATGATGGTGCTGAAGTCAGCGGCTCTTCATTTTCTGTAAAGGGCGGCTGATTGGACGGCTCTTTGGAAGATGTATTGCCGCCTTTGTCACTCAGCATTAAATGCTTGATGATGACAAGTTTGAAAGGGGCGCATCGGTTAATTTCGATCTGGGGACATGGGTCTATGTCCCATAGGTGCATCAATAGGAGCACATGATGTCGACGGCGCATCTGCCGTGTGTCGTATCCTTATTGGCCCATCTGTTGAGTTCTTCTAGGCGTTAATAGCTGCCTTGATTTTAGCAGAATACGAAGAGATAGGTTCATTGCCATAAATGCAAATTCATTGCACTAAAGTCGGAGAGCCTTCCATTTGGCGCACTGTTATGGGCTGCCTGGTTCTATAAATAGCCGCATGAAGGGAAGCTTATTTCTATTTTTCACTTGTCTTTCCCCAAATAGAGATGAACTTGATCGGTCCTTTGCCTCGACGAGTTGACGATGAACTTTTTTCGAGGATGAAGATGCGCTGAGTTGTTTTTTTTACCATCGGCCCTGTGAAAGTGCCTGTTGCATCCAAATATCGGGATTGTCGTATCCCGACACAGGCTGAAGGTGCCCGTTGCATCCAAAGATCGGGGCGGTCGTGCCCCAATTTTTGTTATGTTGGAAGAGCCGCAGGTCGGGGCTATCATGCCCCGACTTTGTTAGGCTAGAAGAGCTACTCCTCCTGCTAGAGTGCCCGCACGTTGGAAAGAAAGTGGTTGGCTCTGACTATGCACGGGGTGCGCCTGCGATGAGATAATGAGTTGATGCGCCTGACTGGGACACCAAGGTGATGCGCCTGACGGGTGATGCGCCCGGCAGTAGCTTTAAGTGATGCGCCTGGCAGTTGCTGTTAGGATGCGTATATAGCTTTTTAGGATCTTTCCTTTCTTTTTTCTTTTTTGTAAAAGAATTCTCCTTTATTAAGAGTTTTAGACATGTAATAGACTTTCATATGAAATAAAAGCCTAGTTTCTTGATGTCTTATACTCTTTGTTTGTGTTCTGCTGCGTCGAGTACTCTTGTCTGTTGTGGCGCATATCAGTGTGGGGCGCCTGAGAATTTATGGTGGATAGGGATTCTGGCATGAAATTTCATGCTTCTACAAGACCCCCTTCAAAATTTTCAAAACTTTTTATAAACTTTTTGGAATACTTTGACAAAGAAGCATGAGTAGCTATCTTGGGCGCATATCCTCCTCTGAGCGCATGACCTCTGACCGTATGCCCTTTTTCGTGCATAACTACGAGGGCGCATGCTGTGGGGGCGCATGCCATTCTCGAGAAGAGAGAACGCCTCGAACTTTGGAAAGATTACTAAAATCTTTTTAGAAGATTTGCAGCTGTCAGTTTCACGAGACCCGAAGCGTTTGCTAACGTCACGCCTCATCGGTTTACGCGCGTGACCGGGCCTATAAATAGGCGGCTGAGGGAGAGAGGGGGTCTTCTTTCCTTCTTCTTCTTCTTTAAATAGCCTTTGTCTTCTTCTTCAGAGCTTTCTCTCCTTCTTCTTCATTAGAGAGATGGCTCCCAAGACTCCCCAAGATGGTGCTGGCCGAGGCAAAGGAAAGGGCAAGGAACCTGTGGAGGTCGACACGGAGGACACCCCTGTCGTCATGGCGACACACGCCGTCGTACGGTCGAAAATGATCGGTGGGTACTCTCTTGCCTTGGTGTCTTCGCTCCATTACACTACTGTTAGAGGCGCGTGGACGTGACTGTAAAGTGTAAATGAGTCGCATCCTGATGACTCGCCTAGGCTGATGTGCATGGACTTTATCCTGATGATGCGCTGAGGCTCCTTCTGCTGACACGCATGAACTTAGGTCTTGATGATGTGCCGAAGCTTCTTCTGCTGATGCGTATGGACCTAGGTCCTGATAATGCGTCGAAGCTTCTTCTGCTGACGCGCATGGACTTAGGTCCTGATGATGCGCCGAAGCTTCTGCACATGGACTTAGGTCCTGATGATGCGCCAAAGCTTCTCTTTAGTGCGTCTGGATATTGATCCTGTGCGTTTTTGATGAGGCTCCATCTGTGCACATAGGTTTCGACCCAGTTGATGTGCCAGATTGTTGATGCACCTTAGATGCTCGTTTTGAGCTTCTAAGTCTTTTGCTAATCTTTTGGAGGGGCTTTTGATCTTGACCGACCACTTTATTTTATTTTGTGTGACAAGGTCGATGACCATCCCTCTGTTGAATGAAGTCCTGCTAGACCCTGCGCTCTGTCAGATGGGCCTGGATTTTAACGAAGAGGTTGTTAATCCAGCCAAGGCTGCCATTATGCTAGACCAACTTCCAGAAAAAATGGCCCAGATTCGCGACCAGTACTTCGCTGTCCTCCAACGTACAATGGAGAGGGAACTCGAGTCTGCTGAATCTGACATATCTTTCTTAAAATCGGAGTTCCTGTTCGGTGACCGTCTGACCTCCACCGAAGCAAAAGTGCTGAAGATCAAGGAAGACTGGTTCTTCAAAGCAAGGGATGTGAATATGTACATCTCGAAGGTGGAACGTCAGTTGCCCTTGAAGGCTTTCCGTAGTCTAGCTTCTAAGAGGAGGATGAAGTGGAAGCTCACTCCATCTCAAGGAGGGGCCGTGGCCGGCATCATACGAATTGATACCACCTCTAACCAGAAGGATGCCTTGGACGTTATGCGGGCTGGAACTTCCTATCTTTGGTGAACTCTGCGTCTTGGGAGCATATACAGCGATGTCCGTCTGGCATTTTCATCTTCAATGCCTCAACCTTTGTCAATCGCATGGCGAAGGCCAAGATCTCGTACCCGAATGAAGAGTTTTGAGTTGAGGGTTGGTGCCACTATGTGCAGAAGTGGGACGAGCTAACACTCTGGGTTCTGACGAAGTTTAAGACTGAACTCAGAGAGATTGGTCTGACTGCCGCGCTTCGTGCTACTCAGGGGGGCGTAGAGATAAACCGGCTGATGTTTTTTGTTCTCTTGGAGATGTACAAAACTCACACCGGTACCTTCTTCACTCCCATAGGGGAGTTAGGTTTAGCTTTGTACGAGATGTATGAAGTTTCGAAACTTCCTTGGGGGTCTGAACCCTATGAGGAGTACTTCCCTACAAACGAGAAGCTTTTGGCCTTAGAAGAGAAGAACTCTGGCATGATGGTAGTCTTCAAAGAAGTTGCGAGCCATCATTGTATGGCCTAGCGAAGGGAAAAAGGTGGGGCACAGCCTCATGTGACCGATTGGAGGGAGTATGTCTTCAAGCAAGACTTGGCGGACCCCTTATCTTTTGCGTACCTTAGTTTCTAGGTACAGATAATAAGTTACTCATGGAAGACACCGACACATTCACTCAGAGGTAATATGGACTTGGTGAATATAGGATAATTCTATTGGGGATTTTATATAGACTTATCATCCTTGGCGTACCTTGGTGTTAGGTACGGATAATAAGTTGAGAGAGAGGACCGACATATTTACTCAGAGGTAATATGGACATGGTAAATATGGGGCTAAATGGTAGAGTTTTCCTACTCAGAGGTGATATGGACGTGGTAGGAGTGAACTCTGTAGGGATTTATAGAACAACTCAGAGGTGATATGAACGTGGATGTTCTATGGTTGATGTGCAACAACTCGGGGATTGTTGTACGGAATGTTTACTCAGATGTAATATGGATATGGTAAACATAGTAACGAGCATGATCTTACGTAGTGTAAAATCCTTCTTAATAGGGTATAGAGACGCAGCTCAGAGGTGACATGGACATGGTTGTTCTTCTACTGGAAATGCAACGGAACAGCTGGGTTCCAGAAGCACATGATTGTCAAAGAAAGGGGTGTGAACTTGGTTTTGTCAAGTTCACGAAGTTCTCTCTTCTGGGGAGAGGGTAGTATATTTTCGACAGATGTCAAGAATAGTACTTCTTCAGGAACTTGCCGTTGATGGACATCATGAACAAGTCTCCATTAGGTTGAGCGAGATGATAAGCACCGTTTGAGTATACCGTCTCTATGACGAAGGGTCCTTCCTACTTGGGTTTAAACTTTTTCGGTGTCTTGTGAGTCATTACCATCGGTCTTCTGACTACCAGAACCAAATCACCACTTGGAAAGTCCTCGGTTTGACCCTTCTGTTGAAAGCCTGTGAGATACGGGCTTGGTAAAGTTCGATGCGCTGTTGAGCCAAGAGGCATTTTTCGTCCAACGCTTCCAACTCTTGCAGACGGCGACGTTGATTATCTTTTTTCGTCAGCTGATTCGTGATCGCCACCCGGAGTGAGGGTATCTGGATTTCCAGCTGCAATACTGCTTCGTTCCCATAGACCAAGGAGAACGGTGTGTTGCCTGTCGGGGTCCGTACCATTGGTGCGATAGGCCCAAAGGCATTCACCAAGATTCTCATCCCAGTCTATTTGCAAAAACAAAAAGTTTGATTTCTACAAACTGAGAAAGAGTACAAAAGTACAATTGATTTCTGGAAAAGTACAACTATAGGAATCTGATCAGAAGACGATCACTTTATTCCTTGGACGATGTGATATCGAAGACACAAGCTTCTGGAGGATACAACAGCACTTTAGCAGGAGATTATGATCATTCGTGATGATTTGAGACTGATTTGATACTCTATTTATAGAGTTCTTTGAAATAACTATTTAGCAGTTATTCTGGGTTACGCGCACTTCAGGTTGTGCGTCTTCTGTTCACTTATGCGAGTGGTTGCACTAACTACTAGGGACGCGTGTCATTATTTGAGTGAGATGCGCATAGTCGTGGACAGTGTAGTGGGTACGTTCTGCGAAGTTTATGGCTTGCGCACCACATCACCCTCTTCTGGACACTGTTTGATCACCTTGTGTCAGCTTCATCTGGTTGCACAATAGCACAATGTAGCAACTTGTGCGAATAGCTGTCAGGTTACACGGAGGGCACAATATAACAACTTGCACGAACTGCTAGCTGTCATCAAATCTAACCAAATCTTCTCGAATTTCGTATTGTGCTGGTTTCAAATGGATTTTTTTCAATATTCTTGCTATCAATTATCAGGAAATAATGGCAGCCGTTACAGCTTCTCGAGGAGGTGCGCCACGTGGCTCTCGCGCAACCTGAGGTTGGCGCAACCTGAGATGGGCGCAACCTGATGTGGTGCAACTTGACGTAGGTGCAACCTGATATGGCACAACCTATTGATATTATGCATTTTGATGAGATGACTTCTGGGTGAATTGCATAGCTTAATTTTTAGCCTCTGCAAGACCCCCTTCAAAGTTTTTAAAACTTAAAAAACTTCAGAGTTTCGAAATACTTTGATTTAGAATAGTTTTGTCTGGGTTGCGCCAGTCAACTCAAGCCCGGTTCTTCTGCACAATTTGCGCGGTTCAGCCTCACTTGCAAAGCTATAAATAGTCGTGCCCTTTGGATTTTTCATTCTTCACCATCGTTTAGGATTTCTCAAAAACCCTATTTCTTCTCCTTTTTTTCGATCTTCAAGAGCTTCGACCAGCATCAATAGCACCCAAGCGCTCTGCTGCCGAGAAGGGCAAGGCTGTGGCCGAGTCCTCTATGCGCGCTCCGCCTTCGTCACGCCGAGAGACAGCCAACCCGGCCATGGAGGGTAAGTGTCTGACCATAGACCCGATCATTGACCACTCTCTTTAGGGTTTGGCCCGATTCTGACATCGTGCAATCACTCTTTTTAGAGTTGGGCGTACCCCATAATTTGTGCCTCCCTCTTTAGGGTTTGGGTTACTGTCGACTTGTGTTGCACGACATTTCGAAAGTTCTACTGTCTTTTGACTTTATCAAATCAATTGGGACGCAACTTGACATGTTGCGCAGCATGAATATAGGACGCAACCTGAATGCTGCACAACCTGATGGTCGCACAATTCGAGTACTGCGTAACATGAGTGTCGCACAATCTGACTGCTACGCAACATGAGTGTCACACAACATAAAAGTCACGCATTTATTAACCAAAGATCGTTAAGTGCTCAGTTCATTCCCGACGATGAACCTATTTATGGGGGCGCTCATTTTCTGAAATGACTTTCTCTTCTTCTTCCTCGTTTCAAGCTTTTCTTTAGATGTAATCCGCTTTTTCATGGGGAATCTGAAGCATCGGCGGGGGCTGATCTTCACTGTATATATATGGGCATGATGCCCAGCCTCCATCTTCATTCACTCTTATGGCTTCCAAAGAGAGCATGAAGAAGGAGACGAACATCAATGTCGATAGCAAAGCTTATGAGGAGAAGTCACACTCTGCGCCTACGATGTATTTGTTGGAAGCTGACCCGTCCCTGAGGGCAGAGAACTTTCTAGACTGCTTTGGCCTGACCCCAACAGTCTTCGCTCATTCCAGTGGTAGGCTATCGTCTTCTTTCGAAGAGCGTAGCACATTGGAATAGAGGGAAGGGTTCCTCCGTTTGATGCACCGTTTGGAGATCCACAACATGGAGGAGTTAAGCGCTGCTTTGCGTCAGACTGATGACAGAAAAAAGAAGTGACGTGATATGAGAGCGTCATTTTCTATAATGGCCATAGCGCCTACGTCTCTAGTGTCTGTCCTCTTTTTCCAAATGAAAAAGTTTGGCTTTATTAAATCCTAGCACGTTTAAGTTTTGTTGTGTAACTGTTTTGACACATCCCGCGCTTTAGACTTTTATCGGTTCTGACAACACCAACTTCTGAACGACACGTGGTGCCTCATGTGTGATTTCAAATCTTTTGCATTTTATCCTTTCCGAAATATACATCTAGGGAAACTCATGACGTTTTAACTTCAATTGCATATAAATAATTGCGAGGAAAGAAAGAGAGCATTCACTGTATTCTCATCTTCTTTCTAATACTTGTAGGGGACCGACTGTAAGCCCCTATTTTTTAAAAATTATTTAATTAGTGTTAATTAATTATTAATGTCATATTTAGCCTTAAAATATTTATTATGATTTTTAGGAATTTTTCTAGAATTTTAAAATGAATTTTAAATGAGTTTTAAATACAAAAAATATCAATTTGCAATTTTCTAAATTGTTTTAATATCATTTTGTAATTATTAGAATTGTTTTAATATCAATTTATAATTAATAAAATGTTTTAAGTGTGGAATGCAAATTATTATTTGCATTGATTAACTGTTAGGGCCTTTCTGTCATTTTCTAAAGTATAGGGGACTAGATGCTTATTTCCCTTTCACCCACTCCCTGCCCGACGACCGACGACAGCTGACCGGCGACTGCCCCCGCCATTTTCGGCCAGCGCACAGCCCCCCGACCACCTCAAACCCGCCTATTTAAACCCTCCTTCTTCCCCAGACCAAACCCTAACCCTAAATCCTCACCCAGCCACCCATGACCGCCTCCCCGACAGCCCTAAACTCAAAACCCTAACCCTAACTCCGGCGAGCCTCGCCCAGCCCCACCGTCGACATTCACCGCCCACAACCGCCATCATCCGACACGCCGCGGCGAGACGATCGCAGCGCCACCGGAGCGCCACCGCCCCGACGCCTCCTCCGTCGGCCAGCACGCTCGAACCCACCCCAGACTAGTCGGACACTTGAGTAACGGGAGTCTTTTCGTGTCGTCCGTGTCCCGAATCCACGTACGTGGTTCGCCAGGACACGGGGACACTAGTCCAGTGTTTGGACACGTGAATTAGCATTCGTACGTGTCGTGCATAGCATGGACACGTAGAATCCTGCGTCCATAACTGTCCGAACACAGGATCGACTTTATTATTATTTTTATATATATTAATTAATTCAAAACCTAAATAAATCTAACTAAAACCCTAATCCTAACACAACCCTCGGGCTGACCCCCTGGCCAGCCCGACCTAGTCTAACCCCCCCCCCCCGCGCAGTGGGCCGAGCTCGAGCCCTGAGCTGCTGAGTTTATTTCTTTTTCTTTTTCTTTTTCCTTTTTTTTCTTTTGTTATTTATATATATTTATATATATATATGTATATACATATAATTGTATATATATATATATATACTGTATATAGGCAGTATTTTTATATATATATATATTTTTATACTTAGTAAATTTATATATATATATTTGTATTTATATACATATATGTATATATGTATATATTTTCATATGTATATATATATACTATTATATATATGTATACAATATTTGTATATATAAAAAATATATATATATATATATATTTTTATATATATATATATATATATATATATATATATATATATATATATATATATATATATATATATATATATATATATATACTTTATAATTGAGTATTTTCTTATATATATATATATGTACTTTTAACATATGTATGTATATATTCACTATGTATAATTTTACCTTATTAAAATATTAATATTTATTTTGCACTTTTACCAATTTGTATTTTAGTATATTTAAATTACTGCAACCATTTGGTGTCCAAGCCTAGCATGGATTTTTGGGCCCAAATGTGTTTTCACACATTCAAGGCCTGTACAAGTCATATTGGACTTGATTCATGGCCTTGGGTCCTGTATTTGAACTTTGGTTCAAATTATGTACATGGACAAAATACGCAGATAATTAATTATTTAATTTCAATTGTGTGCAATGCTGTTTTTGATTTTCTAAAAATACTTAAAGTACTGTTAAAATTCTAGAAAAATAGTATTTAGATACTATGTTAATTTAGCTAATTTAGTATAATTTTTATAGTATTTAATTTACAATTTTGCCACTAGTTTAGCATATGAAACCAAAACTCATTTTCTGTATACTTAGGAAAACTGATTTTTATAAAATACTTGTACTGGTTAATAAATTCCAGAAAATTATAATAAATTTCTATGATTAACAAGGATCATTTTGGTACTTTACTTTGAGTAAAAATAAGCTTTTTGTCTATCTCAAAAATTGTTAAAACATAATGATCATTTGATTTATTTATTGATTAATTACGACTTGTAACTTTTTGTGTTACTTTGAGTTTTAGCCGTGTTGAACCTCACCCCTCACTAGTGTAAAGACCCTAGAAAGTTAGTTAAAGTAGTGTGTCACCCCACATTGGTCTCTTATGCCAAAGTTATCATTTTGGCTAGGTGCCCAGTCACAAGTCGTGTTGCACCAATTAGTGTCCTAGTGTTTTAGCTTAGTGTAAAAACTAAGTTTATGTATTTATTTCTACAGTGACGAGTTACCAGACATCTATAGCACTTTTATCGCAGCTTGCTTTGCTTTGCTAGAGGCAAGTACTTTCTACAAACTTTACATACTGTTACATAAATGAACTGCAAATCCAACCATGTTAAATGCTGATCCTTGGGGTAGCAAGTTAAAATGTTACATGTTGTACTTTCCATTACTACCATGCTTAGAATAGTTTTTATGTATCTCTCACATGATTAGAATATGGGTTATGGGGAAACTGACAGTTGAGTACATGATCATGACCCCCCTATAGTAGCGAGCGAGGTCGCATTTTATATGCATACCTTGTCGCAGGCCATTATCCCGCATTTCTGTACGAATGTACACCTATGCTTGTTAACTTGTACGTATGTACATTTTATTTACATATACCACAGTACATTGTACATCTATTGACCGATCACGTACCTGCTACAGTTTTAAACATTACATATACATCTGTCTCTATGACATATGTGTCCTTACCATGATAGATTGTGTGATGCCATGTTTCCAGTTATTCCTCTTATGTTCATTTCCATGTTTCATATGCTAGTTTGTTAGATTCAGTACTTGCTTCCGTCCTGACAGGATAACGTTGTAGGTGTCCTTACTGAGGAGGAGTTACTCTGCGACTCATATTATGGGGATACTGCCGAGGACCCGGCTTTGCTTTGCGAGGATGTTCCTGCGGGGAGACTCGTCTAGTTTGCGTAGTCACTTGGGATACTTAGTGTAGTCATGTATTAGACTACGTGTTTTGTAACTGGACATGTATCCAGTTTTACATTTCAGATCACTTGTACTTTGGACTTATTTCCATATATGAGACGACTTTTATGTTTGGAGCATTTATGACTTTTATTCACTTATAGAACTGTTAGCACATTTAGTCTTATCCTGTTGTCTTTAGAACAGCTTACTACGTTTTATCTCAAGCGTAGGCTGGACATGACTCGGCCCGGCCCAACAATTTGGGTAGCGGGTCGTGACACCGACTGACAAAACTCTCCAGAACTGGTGTCGGTGATCTTAGATGCTATGGAGCTGAACCACCTTGACACACACATCAGACAACTCAGAACTTTTCATGTTTAGAAGGGCATCCTCAAGATGGTAGAAAGAGCCTTTATACATGAGAGTTGGACGCTGGAGACACAGAACTAGGAATCGTATCACAAGGAAGGATGAGCATATTCCTATCTCTGCCCGTATTGACGATAACATATTCTCGGGTTGCTGCCTCTTGTCTTTCTCTCTAGCCTTTCTGAGAGAGAAGACCAAAGTTGATTCCGTTGCCTTGCTCGCTACTTCAGGTCGAGTCGACAAGGAACTGGCACCAACAAAAAGATCCAAGGATGTAATAGACCTTAATTTGTTGTATTAGAATGAAAATCCGAGATGTAATAGATTTCCATTAA
Source organism: Iris pallida (assembly GCA_029216955.1). NCBI lineage: Eukaryota > Viridiplantae > Streptophyta > Magnoliopsida > Asparagales > Iridaceae > Iris > Iris pallida. The sequence goes on along the minus strand of JANAVB010025399.1, from coordinate 17,133,649 downwards.
GATGTAACTATATTTTTTTTAAAGAGAAAGAATAAAGAATAATTTTTTCTTCTTTTTACTGGAATCTTTGTGATTTTGAGAGTAATATGGATGTGATGAGTGTTTGATATAGAAAATAGAATTCAGAGGTAATGTGGACGTGAACTCATTTTTCTATTGATGATCTTCAAGTCAGCTGGGACTTAAAGACAGGATATCATGTTTAAAAAGACGAAATCTGTGATAATACGGATTTATCTTTTGAATTGACTAGGACACAAAGATAAGATATCTTTTAAAATAGTTGGGTTTCAAAAGACATAATTGATGATTCGGATGGACTCCGCTAGGGATTTTGAGTATTTATTATCTGTGGCTTTATTTACGAGAAAGTAAATAAACGATAATAAATGTAGGCCTATTCGCGAAATGAATAGAGACGAAAAGATTGATGAATAAGTAGTCATGCATTTTCTAGGAAAGATTGTTTCGATTCTCGAGACAGACAATAAATATGAAGATCTATTCACGAGATGAATAGAGATGAATGAACGGACATGCCTTTTCGAGGAAAGGTCGTTTTGATTCCCGAGACAGACTGTTTGGCATTTCTGTCTATAGTGTAGAACCTTTTTTGAGGATATTATCAACACTTATTCCTTTATTGCAAATGTCTTCCGAAGATGTGCCCAAGGAGGCTGAGGTCATCCCAAAGATCGAAGCTGCTATCGATATTCATTCTGACGAGCCTCCGCTGCATGTTCAAAAAAAGGCGGGAGAAAGCTCAACTGCTCCTGGGCCACAACAAGATATCCTTGCCAGACTGGTGGAGACTGAAAGTACTGCGAGGAAGAAGCTCTGAGAAAGGCTGCTTGTGAACTACTGGTGTCATCAGACAATAATGTCTTTGAGCTTCTTGCGAAATATATCTTTGATCAAGAGGGTTCTGGTTCTCTTTGATTTTATGTATTTTCTTCTGTCTGACTTATGCAATAAAAGAAATTTTATTTACATTCTGATGTGTTTTTATACATAGTATTTCTTGAGAAATTTGCCATTGATAGGCATCATGGTGACTCGACCATCCATACCAGTCAGTTGATAAGCTCCGTTTGAGAAAACTTTGCTTACAACGTAGGGACCTTTCCACTTTGCTTCAAACTTGCCCTTGCTTATGTGCGTCATAGTCATAGGACGTCTGACGGTTAGAACTAGTTCTCCTTTCTGAAATGCCCATACTTTAACTTTACGGCTGAAAGCTTTTGATATACGGGCTTGGTATAACTCAATATACTGCTGAGCTAGGAGCCGTTTCTCATCCAATGCTTCAAGCTCCTGAAGTCAAAGACGATCATTGTTTTCTGTTGTGAGTTCATTGGCAATTGCAATCCTTAAGGAGGGGATTTGAATTTCCAATGGTAGGACGGCTTCGGATCCATACACCAAGGAGAAAAGTGTGCAACCGGTTGGAGTACATATAGTAGTGCGATAAGCCCATAGACATTCTCCAAGCTTTTCACTCTAATTTATTTTTTTGGTAGAAACGAATTTCTTGAGAAGCTTGATGATAGTTTTGTTGAATGCTTCAGCCAAACCGTTCACTGCAGGATTATAGGCTGTGGAAGCAACATTGTTAATTCTTTTATCATCACAAAATTGAGTAAACTTTTGACTGATGAATTATGGTCCATTATCATGAATGATTCGTCGAGGAATACCGAATCTGTATATCACATGATGTTTGATGAAGTTGATGACGCTGCTAGTCTTGACTTCAGATAAAGGTATGACTTTTGCTCATTTCAAGAAGTAATCGATTATAGCCAGTATAAACCGATGTCCTTTAGATAACGGTGGATTGATAGGACCAATGACATCCATACCCCAAGCTTCAAAGGGCCATGATGCAGCAGTCTAATAAAGGAACTCTGATGGTTGATGGATAAAATCTGCATGAATTTGACAGGCTCGATATTTCCTTGCGTATTCAATGGCATCTGATACCATAGTGGGCCAATAGTAACCCATACGCCGGATACGATCTTGTAATTTATGACCAGGCTGATGTGCACCACATACACCATCATGAGCTTCCCGTAGTATTTGTTTTGCTTCATCTCCAGCAAGACAACGTAAGAGTAGACCATCAAATATTCTTCGATAAAGAGTCTTAAAAGTATGATTATAATAAAACTGAAGTGATCGCCTACGGATTGTTGTAGCTTCTTTAAAATCTTCAGATAAAATGTCATGTACCATAAAGTCAATGAAAGGAGCTCTCCAATCTTCACTAACGACATTGATTTCAGTTGAATTGCTGAACTCAATATTTGAGTTATTCTCAATGCAAAATAACTCTCTATTAGTGATGACAATCATCTGTTGCCTTTTCATTGGGATTGCTAATATGGCTGCCAGATTAGCCAATGCATCAGCTTCCGTATTGCATGCCCGACGTACATGTTCAATGAAGAGGCCCTTGAACGATGTAGCCAATCTAACTGCTGCTTCATCATATGGGACAAGATCATGGTGACAAACTTCATATGTGCCTCTAACCTGATTGACAATCAGTTTAGAATCTCCATCACTACACCAAAATTGGTATTTTGTAACACTATTTTTTTATTGCGTAACAGTTATTACCGTTACAAGTTGTAACATTAATTATCGTGACAATAATTTAATAACCGTTACTAAAATACTTATTTTATATTTTATATTTAGTTTATTTTTGGTAACAGTAATAACTGTTATTAAAAATATTCTCTCTTCCATTGCATAATTCTTCCTCTTTAATTTTTTCCTAAAAAGTGTTATTCCCTCCAAAGCAAGAGTGTTATCAAAATATTTTCCTCCTTCCAATTTTTTTTACCAAACTATTTCCCTCCAGACTAAATTATTATCATATATTATAAGGGAAATCATATATCACAGTTTTATTTTCCTCCAGACTAAAAAGTCATCGGGACCTCTCCCTCCCTCGCTCCCTCCAGCCCTCTCCCTCGCTCCCTCTCTCTCTCGCTCCCTCCGTCCCTCTCTCTCGCTCCCTCCGTCCCTCCAGCCCTCTCTCTCGCTCCCTCCCTCCCTCCCTCCGGCCCTGGACGGTTGCTCTCACTCGCTCTCTTCCTCCTGGGACGTCCGAGTAAAGTGGCAGCCACAACCATTATCCTTCGACGATGCCCCAAAGCACCACAAGGGCATCGACGAAGTGAGTAATTAATCTCTCTTTTTGTCTCTCTCTCTCTCTTATTCTTGGGTCTGATGGAAATCTTTGTTATGTCCCCTAATTCATCTACAGGAAAAACTAATCTTTGATTTGAGGACTTCAAAGAGAAAGAAGGGATAAAGAAGAAGATGTGGGTTCCTAATTATTTCGTTAGGGTTTGCAATTTCATCAGGGTTTATGGTTTCTAATTGGGTTTGCAATTTCATTAGGGTTTAGGGTTTCAAATTGATATTTCCTTTCTGATTTTTTCTCACAGATTTTCTCACAACATCGATCATCTCTCCAAGAAGGAACTGCAAAAAAATTGACACTTGGCACCAATGTGATGATCAAATTTTTAATTATTTCATGTGTTTAATATTTTACTTTTTTACATCTATTTCATGGCTATGCTCAGATTGTAGGTTGTCATAGTGATCTCATGGCTGATGCTTTGTTATTTTAGATTTTGCTTATGCTTTGATTTCTTAATAGTTTCCCTTCAGTTTTTGATTATTTGCTTTGATTCTTGTTAGGGCATGATTTTTTGGTTGATTAAATTAGGAACTCACATCTTCTAGATTAAATTAGGAAATACCTTTAAAATGTCTTGTTGTTCAATCGAGACAAATAAGGTAATGTCCTTTGATTTCGCGATGATAAAATTGGTACGTGTCACACACGATTGCATCAACTTGATTACACATAAAGCTTCCTTTCTGATCACTTGCATTATAGTATATGTACAAAGATGTCCGAAACCTATTTTATAGGACATCTAATTATAACACAGTTGATAAATGAGTTGAAGCTGGTGAACAAAAGAAGCTTAATGAAAACTCTTTTACGGTTTCCATTTATCAATAAATCCTTGATTAAGAACTAACACTCCAGCTATAGCTGTGTTTATGATGCTATGTTTAGCTTGACACAATGTTGGCCTACTACTGAAGGACTTAAGATCAGCTGCATGTCCAGGCCCATTGACCTCTCTGAATGCCATTTCCCTATCCACCGGTGAGTCTGGTTCGGATCGAGAGATGAAGCCACTAAAAAAGTTTTAACATATATATGTTCTGATATAGTTAACTTTGAGCCACCAAGTCCCCATTGACCTACTTGCCTTCTGCATACAAAATCAAAAATCGAGAACTGATGTGTTTCCTAATTTCTCATAAGAAATCCCGTTAGTTCCTTTTAAAGGTCAATTGATAGATGAATGGTTAGAAAATTTAGACCTGTGCTACTCTGGTTGGGCAAGAATATAATAACTTGACCCCCATATGTCTCTGATTTTTGAATCTATTTGTGTGCAATTAATTGACTGATTTGAGAGCAAGATGAGTCTTTACAAGCTGTATATTCAATCACTTTTTTTATTTTCATGTCACAAGCTCAATTTTCCATAATTTTCTTTGGTTTTGCAAAGATATATAATGATATCATTTCTGACTTTTTTTTATCTTTTTTTATTGTTAGGTTTCTAATTGGGTTGAGAATATAATTTTTCGTCACCATGTCACAATCAAATCTGAAAGGGTGGATAAAAAATCCTCGTAGAAATAACTATGAGTACATACAAGGAATTAAATTTTTTATGGACTTTGCAATGAAGCACTCCCCTCCTGGACTTATAACATGTAGTTGTCCCTGTAGGAAATGTGAAAATAAAAAAAGAGCTTCTTTCGGAATAGTTGAAAGTCATTTGATCCGGTTCGGTATGCATTCGACATATGATAAATGGTTTCATCATGGGGAGAAGTCGGGCATGAATATGGCAGAAGATCCTAAGAACCAATTTATACAAGAAGGATCAAATCCATGATCAATTTCTAGACGAAGATATTGATGACAATGAGGGTGCATTGGAGAACCTGGTTGATGATGCTTATGGTGTACATGAGACTCCAGGTGGTAGAGATAGTGGCGATGTGAATAATGCTCAGACAAATGTAATGCCTAATAATTCTTTTGCTCCTATTCTTAACCATGGTAATAAGTACAACGAATATAAGAGAATTACAAATGAAAAATTATACCCCGGTTGTGAAGATGGACACACAACTCTATCTGTAATTGTAGAGTTGCATAACTTAAAGAAGGAGTTTAACTGGTCAGGAAATAGTGTAACAGAATTGTTGAAGCGTCTGACTCAATGGCTTCCAAAGGGGAACACACTTCCTAACAAATATCCAACTATGAAGCAAATGCTGAGAGATTTAGGAATGAAGGCGAAGTGCATCCATGCCTGCGAGAATGATTATATTTTGTATTGGAAGGAGTATGCAGATGCGACTGAATGCCCTCAATGTCAAACATCTCGATTTAAAGTTAAGGAGACAAAGAAGCCTGGGAGGGTTAACAGAGAATCAAAAGAGCCGAGAAAAGTTTTGAGACACTTTCCTCTAGTTCCAAGGTTAAAGAGATTGTACACGATACCTTGGATAGCTAAAAAAATGCAATGGCACAAGGAAGCGGAGCCTTCATGGGAGTTAATGCGACATCCTTGTGACTCAGCTGAATGGAGAACACTTAAATGCAAGTGGTCAGAGTTTGCTAATGAGGGGCGCAACGTTTGGCTTGGTATAGCGACCGATGGATTTAATCCACGTGGCGTGCTATCTAGTAGTTACAGTTGTTGGCCAGTTTATGTTGTTCCATATAATTTACCACCTTCATTATGCATGAAACCTGAGTTCCAGATAATGTGCTTATTAATTCCTGGGCCAAAAGCACCAAGTCAAGATATTGATGTATTCTTGCAGCCTCTTGTAGATGAGTTGAAGCAACTTTGGGCAGGAGTGCAGGCATTTGACATGGACAAAGGACAAAATTTCACTTTGAGAGCAATGTTGTTATGGGGGATCCATGACTTCCCGGCATTGGGTAATTTACCTGGTTGTACAACACATGGTTACAAAGCATGTCCTATTTGTAGCTCCGAGACAGAGTCTGAGCGGATTGTTAGAAAGAATGTGTACACAAAGTACATAAGGTTTTTGAAGGATGGTCATCCATTTAGATCAATCAAACGTGGATGGTAAAAGTCTGTAGAGCACAGGAAACCTCCGGCACGACTGACTGGACGTGCACTTTTGGAAAAGCTTGACCGCATCAACTATATACCCGGTAAATTGGTAAAAGTTTCTGGCAAGAAGCGAATGGCAGTTGTGGGCGATGGTAGTGATGATGATGATTGTCATGATGGCAATGAAGAAAGGTCAGCATGGTACAAAAAGTCTATTCTTTTTAGTCTGGAATACTGGCAATCACATAAAGTACGACATGCTATTGACTTAATGCATACTGAGAAGAATGTTGCCGAACATTTAATAAATCTTATTTTAGATAAAAAGGGGCAACGAGATTCGGGTTATGCCTTGGATAATGCTAAAAAAACAATTTTGCCAAGTGTTGAAAGACGTAAAGCTTCCATCGGAATTCGCATCTAACTTGGGCACACTTGTAAGTCTCCAGCCACCCGGTTTGCATATAAAGAAGTCACATGACTACCACATCATCTTACAATATTTGCTTCTAGTCATGCTTCAACATTCATTTCTAAAGAACTGTGAACTTAAACGAGCTATTATGCAAGTATGTTTGTATTTTAACATATTATGCTCGAAGATACTAGTTCGAGAGCATGTCCAAGCTGCAAAAGATATGATTGCTGAGGCACTGTGCGTATTGGAACATTATTTTCCAGCTTACTTTTTTGATATAAGTATCCACCTTATGGTGCATCTTGCTGACCAAGCTCTACTTTGCGGACCTACGAGATATATTTGGATGTATCCATTTGAAAGGTTAGATAATTATCTTGTTGTCATGTTGTTAATGTTTTAAATTTAGATGGAAACTAACAAGTTCTAATGTTCTTTCTTGTATAAGGTCTATGAAGGAGTGCAAAGACATTCCCAGCAACAAGCGTTATGTTGAAGGGTCGATTGCCGAGGCTTATCTTGTTTCAAAATTTGTTAGATATGCCATGGAGTACATGCCAAATCCTCATGATGGCAATCATAGTTCAACTCAAGCACCATTTTTAGTTGAAAATGGTGATGATGTGTACGAGCGCTCTATTATTGAGGGTAAAAATATTAAGTTAACAGGGGTACAATGGAGACAAATTCGTAGATGGATACTTTTTAGATTAGAAATACCGAAACTAGATGAGTACTACAGGTGCTTGATTCTCATATTCACTTTTGAATAAAAAATTATATATATTACCTTTTATATTTATATTTTATTTTGTTTAAATGATTCCCAGTTTGTGTCGATCTTCTTTGGAAACTACTATCCATAGGAATGGAAGAGGTATCAAACTTGCAGAAGTAGTAGTACAATCTGAATTCATTGACTGGTTGCACAAAAAGGTGTGTATATAATTAAAAATATAATATACAAGTAACTTTTGTTAATTATATTGCATATTATTGTTTTACCAGTTAATTGAAGAAAAATGTATGAAAGACGAACTTTGGCGATACGTAAGTAGACCAAGGTGGCAAGCTAAAACATATACTAAGTACAGGGTCAATGGTTATATTTTCTCTCTCCAGAGTTATGACGACAAGGTTACGACACAAGATAGCGGTGTGTGCATGGATGCAATCACCACATTTAGGGCAAGTGCAAAAGACACAAACCTCCAGGATGATGATACTACTTGGTATGGGATTATCAAAGAGATCATAGAGGTAGATTATTATGAGTTCCAATATGTTATTTTCTATTGCGAGTGGGCAAATGTTGGAGACAAGACCAATGGTTGTAAGTTATGTCCGGACTCTAACTTGTTGATGGTGAATTTAAAAAAGTTAAAGAGCACCGATGGGGAGTATGATGAGCCAGCAATTTTGTCATTTAAAGCGAGTCAAGTTTTTTATGTAAGAGACATCCAAAATCCAGATTGGTATGTTGTTCTACGTTCTCTGAAGCGTATGACTGATGAAGTTGATTTGCTTGCTGTACCAGAAAAGTTCCAATCATGTATTGTGGAGCAACCTCACTTGGCTCCACTACTAAAATGTGTTGAAAATAAATGATTATAATTTTTGTTAAAGATTACTACTCTTTTGGATATTGTTTGACTCTTTTTTTAATATATGGTGAATTTAAATTTTCATATACATGTTATTCTTTTGGGCTCAAATTAGTTTGTTGTTTTTACTTTTTTAGGTTGTTAATATGAAGCATTGTGTTTTGTTTGATTGGCTATTTGTTAATGATGCAATTGGAGTACAGGATGTCATCCAATCATACTGCACCCTTAGATACTGAAGAAAGTCAAGAGCTACAAGGTGCCCCACCATCCAATGGCATAAAATATTTAATCCATATTGAAGCAAATGGATCAGTTAAAGGCACAAATGAAGCAAAATGGAGTTCTACATGTGGAAAACTTATTCGAGCTCACATCCCAATTGGTTATGATGATTGGAGGCACGTAGATAAGGTGTACAATGATGCTCTTTGGACATCACTGATGGTAAATGGCTACTACTTTATGTCTTATTTCTTTTACTTGTTTACATGTATTTTGAGAGTTTATGTAATTTATTGATTTGCTCATTTGCTTAAACACTTCATTATTTACCATGTTGTTGTTGTACCAGAAAGAGTTTGATTTTAATATTGAACCCGTACTTGTTCGACCAATGTTGGAACCGAGATTTCCATAATTTTTTCGGACAGAAAAGTATCACCTCCGACGCACAATCAAGGACAAACAAGGAATATACTTACCCAGAAATATAGCATTGAATCAATGTCCTGATGACATTGATAAAATCTGGTGGGAGCAGTTCATTGCCAATGAGTACACTCCAAAGAAGATTGAACAATGCAAGAAAAATGCTGAAAGCAAGGTCTTAGCAAAAATCACCCACACTCTTGGAAGGAAAAGCTACATCATAGTGTATGAAGAATGGTGCGTATGAATTCTCTCTATTATTTATAGATAAAAATCATGGTCATTATATAAATCTTAGTAATCATTATTTGTACTTGTAGAAGGAAGAAAACCCAGGGGTGTCAGCTACACGAACAGCAGCATGGAAGAGAGCCCATGTAAAGAAGACTACTGGGGAAGTGCTTCCATGCGCCATGGAGAAATATGTCAGTTCAAGAATATCTAGTGTTTTTGAATTTATAGTTGATCATTTTCTCCTCCATTGTCTTGTATTATGGTTTGCACAACGACACAAATTCTGAACCTATTTTGGTGTCCGTGTCTTCTAACCATATGTGGGTACCTGTTAGTGTAGCAGTTTCAAACTGGACTGCAAGTGCAGCACTTTCGACAGTAGTAAACTGGACTATGAGTACCTTAGAAGTAACATCATCTTTTATATGCTCCCCATAACTCTCATAAAGATTTCTCCATAAATCTCACAAAGATTTCCTTATTTTTTTTCCATCATCTTCTAGTATTTTCAATCAGTACTTATCCTCTTTCATTTTCCTTATTCTTCCAGAGCCATGTTTTATGGCTCCATATCAAATTTGGAAGTAAGATGGCTTGAAGAAGTTACAAATGTTTGCATGATTGTTACTGCAATTTGAAACTTGAAACTTGCAATTTGAAACTTGAAACTTGAAGTTACAAATGGCTTGGAAATTCAAATGATATCGATAAACATATCCTGTTTTAGAGGTTCACGTGCACCAATTTGATACTTGTAGATAATATGGTCTAGGCCGACAAAGTACAATGTTGGCCTCTTTGTAAAAATTTGGTTAGTTTTGGTGGAATGACCCCAATGTTGGCCTCTTTATAATATAATTTTAGACGTCATTCCAATGATACTGCTGAGACAGTTAATTAGACATAACAGTTGGTAAGTTGCAGAATTTACTTTCTAATTTACTTAGACATAACAATAGGTAATTAGACATAAGAATAGGTAATTCGACTTCGGATGTTTCAAATTTACTTTCTAATTTCCCTTTCAATAAGTGTAGCTCCCCATGACATGTAGTAGAAGGTTTTCCTGACATTGTTATAGGAATCTTGACGCACATTCACTGTGTAAGCATCCAAATTATTAACAAATAGTTAATGATACGAAAGCAAGGGCATAACTAAAGAATAAAAATGCTCTCAGACACATTCACCATCAGAAAAATGCAGCATCATTTATAAAGTTATCACGGTGACAACGTAGGCATCTACACAAAGAAAATAAAATTCTGGCTATTTTTCAACCATATGTTTTCTGCAATACCTTGAACCAAGGCTAAATACTTACCTTCTACGCTTACATGGACAAAGTATAGAAAGCTTTTTACTCCATATAACTATGTTACCTCCTAAAAAATGAATGTTGAGCTACCATAGAATTATGATTGTTAGCAATCTTGCTAAATGCACATGTGGAATATTTTGACCCGAAGGTGAGAATTTGTAGAACACTAGACTTTTTTCTAGATATAAATGGAACCTTTTCTTTGGTTTATACTTGTTATGACTTTCACTGTTCTGAGCTATTTAGAAGATTTTGATTAGTTTATATTTGTGAAAGCTTACCTGGTCATCTTACGACTGATGAGTTTTTTCTTATAATAGTAGAAAAGAGACAAAGACTAGCTGTAAGCACAAGTGGTCATGATGGTGTAACAGGAATAGAAGATTTTGAGAAAGACCCAATTGCTGAAATGTTTGAAGCTGATACAAAGAGTCGTTGTCGAGCAATTAGCTCTACCTTCTCGGCAAAGCAAGTAAAAATTGGACAAGCAGCAAAGGCAATCGCCAACCAAAATTCCAATACGACAGTTTTTCAAAGGTTGGACAAACTTGAGAACCTTATGATAGACATGTATTTGATTGTACAAACTTCACAGCAGCCTCAAAATCCAGTTATTAATCCATGTAGTACGCCAAGGACAGAAGGTGCCTCTACTAATGTGCATATCACTCAAGAAAACTTGAGGCCTATTTTTGATAACCATACAAGCCATGATGTCCCAATTAACAATAACGGACCATCTCTTGGAGGAAAAAAAAAATATGTGGTTTTACTTGGACATGCACGAGAGGATGTAGCTAAGGGTTATATAGGATATCAAAGGACTTTCCATGGGAGAGACATGCAAGATGACAAAAAGGTTGTTTGGGTGATAGAAGTATTAAAACCAGAAGCTCTAATTTATGATGGCCCACAAAATGGACACTCTCACCTTTGTGAACTAGATGACGGGGGTTTCGCAATTTGGGCCACCAACCAGATCCGTTATTTATAATGTATTATGATTATCTTTATCTCATAACTGTAGTTGAAACTTATTGACTTTTGTGTTGTTGAACCTATTTAATTTTGTGGTTAATTTTCTGTTGTTGAACTTTCCAGAAATGCTTTGTTTCCAAGTATACACTACTCCCTTGAGTTTGTCTTTATTTAGCCTCTTTCTAAGATTTTAAGATGTGACTGCTCATTTATCTAAATACATTAGTATGGTTTAATTTATTATAGCGTCGAAAGTTGTACACGATCTCTTAACGCCAGAGAAGAGGGTGCTTCTTCACTTGGTGTAAGTGTTTTCTTAATATCTGGCTCGATTGTAGGTTTTACACCATTTTGTCTTGGAAGCTAAATCTTTGAAGTAAGTTTTACAACTTTTATGTTTTATGTTTAGATGTATATTTTACCTTTTAATGATATTTTTTCTAACTTTGAAGTTTCTGTTACAGTGAGTTTGGAAAATGATGGAGGTTCAATTGTAATTAAACAGGTATATATCTTGTCTATTAGCAAGTATCTTGTCAATTGTAAAAAAACATGAATAAATATGTAAATATTACTTAGCATGAATAAATGTCTATTAGCAGGTATTACTAACTCAGTGAGTTTGGGAAAATGATGGAAGTTTCTGTTACAGTAAGTTTTGGATGCATTCATTGCTTTGATTTGCTTTTTAATTTCATATTATTTGCTAGTGAGTTGTGAATCTTTTGGTAACTCCAAAGAAGATTGAATTTGGATCACTCAGATTTTGTTGGTGAATGTGTAGTTCCCAGGAGTAGTCTGAACTCGGATTTTGAAACTGGTGACTAACATTATCAAGAGTTTACTTGGTTAGTCTAATTTTAACCTGGTTGTCTTACCAAACTTTTCTGGTGAATGAACTGAGATTCTGAAACTTGTGTCTGTTCGGACCGAACGGTGGACTGCCCATGTCTGTTCGGCCGAACTCATTTTTATTTTCGGACCGAACATTGACAGTGGACTATCCATGTCCGTCCGGCTCGTTTACACCAAATGATGAGGTTGGTTTGGTGTACATTCTCTACTTTACCTGTTGTAAATTAGTTCTAGATTGGTTTAATGTCTCGTAGTTCCTAACATGTATTCACAAAGAAGCATTTTTTTTACCTTTTGTAGGAACTTGAAGACCTGCTATGGTTGGTAAACAACATATTTTTTCCCTTTTGCAGGAACTTTTTTTTCTTTCTTATTTTCCCCTTTTGTAGGAACTCATTTTTTTTCTTGGTGGTAGCTGCTGATTGGCTTAAATCCAATAAGCGGGAAGATGATCTTGGTGGTAGACCTGGCGGTATAGTTCAGGTATATACTTATGGTGAAATTTGAGTACTGTTGTATTTTGTCTATATTTTCACAATCTCACAAGCTGAATTTTGGGTATTGCAGAAGTATGTTGCACAATGAGGGAGTGAATTCTTCTTTATTGTGAACATACAGGTGAATTTGATGTATTCATCTGCACTACTGTGCAGATATGTCAAGCCCCAATATGCAAGTGGTATTCCTAAAATTCTATCCTAATTTTGATCCCAGGTCCCTGGTTCAACCACATACAGTCTTACATTATATTATATGATGAATACCCCGGTGGAGAATGTTCCCTTATTACAAAGCTTTATTAGAGGCGATGATGCTTACAGGAATTCGAGGTTCAAACTCATTCCATATATTTCTAAGGTGAAATTATATAGATTCTCATTTACTTATTCAAGCCGGCAGCATCTCTCTTTTTGGAAATCCATTGTCACATATATTCCTTTTACTAAGTGTAAACAATTTGTTGCCTGTAGAGATCTTGGATAGTGAAGCAAAGTGTTGGTAAGAAAACCATACTTCATATTCTTTTATTCAAACAGGGAATTTATACTATAGTCATGAAGCCTTTCCCAATTTTTGGAAGTTGTCTTTGTGAATTATTAACTTTGATAAATTGTCTATCATTTGTCTTATTTATGCTACACTACCCATATCAAATGATAATATACTTATCACCTTGATACTGTGTATCAACCAATACAAAAATTATAGGATTAGCCTGGATTTGTATTGACCAGAAATTATAGGATTAGCCTAGATTTTTTTCCCATTTTGTAGGAACTCATTTTTTTCTTATTTTCTTTTATTTTCTTTCTGCAAACCAAAGGAGAAGGCATTGCAAGTGTACATTGAAAGGGTCCAAATGAGAAGGCATTTTGTGTTATTCTGCAGGAATGGTGTGTAGTGCCCCGCTCTGCGAAGGCACTAGATAAATAGAAAGATCAGACTGCTGGCTCTGCAACAGAAGATGATTAATCTGGGTGAGTGGACAAAGTCTCATTTGCTGATTCGCTTACGCCTAATAAGAATCTGAGTTTTTGATTGAGTGCTATTGATAATAACAAGATAGTAAATCATTGAGTATGCCTTAAGAGAATCCACATGCTGCCATGCTAAGAACAAGAAAAGAGTTAACCTGTATGCTAAGAAGAATTGTTGCCTGCTAATAAGAAACGAAGTGATACCTGTATGCTAAAGAAAGATTATTGCCTAATAAAAAGAAAATGAGTGTTTGCTTTGTTAAATCAAACGAGATGCCTGCCATGTTAAACAAGTTAGAGATATTGTCTCAAAAGAGAGAACTATTGCCATGTTTAATAAGAAGAGAAAAAAGATTGCTCACATGTCCTGAATTCGTATACTTACAAAGAAAGAATATTTATGCTTAATCTGAACAGAACTGCTATCATGTTTCATAGAAATGAATAATTGCTTGTCCTTCAAATATGCTCTGAATGCTAGACATGTACAGACGTACTTGTATATGTTGCAAAAGAAAAGAATTATGTAGGAGCTTCGGCTCTGAATCAAAGAAAAGAGAATATGCAGAGGGCCCCATGTGAAAATGGGTGCCGGTATGACTATCGCAGAGGGCCCCATGTGAAAATGGGTACCGGTATGTTTATCGCAGATGGCCCCATGTGAAAATGGGTGCCGGTATGTTTATTGCAGATGGTCCCATACGGGTGCCGATATGTATTATGCTTATGCTAATCGTTGTCTTATGCAGGAAAGGACCGTCGGCTATGGTAAGAATCACTAAAAAGTGATATGCATGTGTTGCTTAAGTTTATATATAAATTGCTTGAAGAGATTTACCTGTTGCAAAGAAATACTATATTCCATTCAAAGAAACGATAAGTTATCATGCTTGTCATCGACCCTAACTGTTGCTCGAACAAAAGAAATGATATGCTCATGAAACACGCTGCGCACTCCACAGAAATGAATAGTCATCATGCTTGAATTGAATAGTCCCTTGTATGCTTCAAATGAAATGAAATGAACTGTGACTTTTTAAAGATATTTTCAAAAGAGATGTAAATTGACTCTGTACGCATGAAATGTACATAGGTAAAAGTAGCAAGATCACATCACAAGAAATATTTTCTCACTAAATGAACAGTGATCATTTCAAACAAATATAGCTCTTTATTCACAATCACCAGTATGCTGATATACTGACCTACCATCAGTATGCATGCAGGTGCACTATGCATCGAGAAGGATAGTCCGAAGCGATAGCCCGTGCCTCATCCTCAGGAGTCAGGAATCAGAAGAGATGCCAAGAGATGACATCTATTGCAAGAGTTGGTTTTATATACAAAGGGATATAATGTATGGGAACATGATCATTATAATCTGTAATGTTCTGAGAGAATGTAACATTGTATTAGAGAGAATCGAGAGCTTGTAATCTGTTCACATGAAACTATTGTGTTTAATGCTTGTATTCTGAATATGTCCGCTGCTGCTTCAGTTATCTGCAATATGGTATCAGAGCAACACGATCCTCTGGCCAATTTTTGATTCAATTGAATTCGAACATGTGCTTCTGATCGAAATTTCCTTGTATGTTTGATATCATCAATGAGATGAACGTTCCATACAATAAGTCCGTAAATATTTTATGATACCGGCATATGTTTTTATCGATTTGATTGATTAAGATTGAAATGTTTTATTGAACAAGAGTTTTGACATGATCTAAATTGTGATTTCATGGATTGATGATGGCAAAGGATGAGGACTATCGCTGCTAAGGATATCGTAAGTTTCTCCTTAAGTTTCGAGGACGAAACTTCTTTTCGGTGGATAATTATGTAGTGCCCCGCTTCGCGAAGGCACTAGATAAATAGAAAGATCGGACTGCTGGCTCTGCAACAGAAGACGATTAATCTGGGTGAGTGGACTAAGTCTCATTTGCTGATTCGCTTACGCCTAATAAGAATCTGAGTTTTTAATTGAATGCTATTGATAATAACAAGATAGTAAATCATTGAGTATGCCTTAAGATAATCCACATGCTGCCATACTAAGAACAATAAAAGAGTTAACCTGTATGCTAAGAAGAATTATTGCCTGCTAATAAGAAATGAAGTGATGCCTGTATGCTAAAGAAAGATTGTTGCCTGATAAAAAAAAAATAAATGTTTGCTTTGTTAAATCAAACGAGATGCCTGCCATGTTAAAAAAGTTAGAGATATTGTCTCAAAAGAGAGAACTATTGCCATGTTTAATAAGAAGAGAAAAAGAGATTGCTCACATGTCCTGAATTCGTATGCTTACAAAGAAAGAATGTTTATGCTTAATCTAAACAGAACTGCTATCATGTTTCATAGAAATGAATAATTTCTTGTCCTTCAAATATGCTCTGAATGCTAGACATGTACAGACGTACTTGTATATGTTGCAAAAGAAAAGAATTATGTAGGAGCTTCGGCTCTGAATCAAAGAAAAGAGAATATGCAGAGGGCCCCATGTGAAAATGGGTGCCGGTATGACTATCGCAGAGGGCCCCATATGAAAATGGGTGCCGGTATGTTTATCGCAGAGGGCCCCATGTGAAAACGGGTGCCGGTATGTTTATCGCAGAGGGCCCCATGTGAAAATGGGTACGGGTATGTTTATTGCAGATGGTCCCATACGGGTGCCGATATGTATTATGCTTATGCTAATCGTTGTCTTATGCAGGGAAGGACCGTCGGCTATGGTAAGAATCACTAAAAAGTGATATGCATGTGTTGCTTAAGTTTATATATAAATTGCTTGAAGAGATTTACCTGTTGCAAAGAAATACTATGTTCCATTCAAAGAAACGATAAGTTATCATGCTTGTCATCGACCCTAACTATTGCTCGAACAAAAGAAATGATATGCTCATGAAATACGCTGCGCACTCCACAGAAATGAATAGTCATCATGCTTGAATTGAATAGTCCCTTGTATGCTTCAAATGAAATGAAATGAACTGTGACTATTCAAAGATGTTTTCAAAAGAGATGTAAACTGACTCTGTATGCATGAAATGTACATAGGTAAAAGTAGCAAGATCACATCACAAGAAATGTTTTCTCACTAAATAAACAGTGATCGTTTCAGACAAATGTAGCTCTTTGTTCACAATCGCCAGTATGCTGATATACTGACCCACCATCAGTATGCATGCAGGTGCACTATACATCAAGAAGGATAGTTCGAAGCGATAGCCCGAGCTTCATCCCCAGGAGCCAGAAATCAGAAGAGATGCCAAGAGATGACATATGTTGCAAGAGTTGGTTTTGTATATAAAGGGATGTAATGTATGGAAACAGGATTATTGTAATCTGTAATATTCTGAGAGAATGTAACATTGTATCAGAGAGAATCGAGAGCTTATAATCTGTTCACATGAAATCAATAAAAAAATTGTTTCTTGTTACCATTGTGTTCAATGCATATATTCTGAAATATGTCCGCTGTTGCTTCAATTATCTGCGATATATTCCGCTGCGTATTGTCAATCTTGTCTATCTTGTCTTGTTTCAGGTCTTGGCCTTGTGCAAGCACAACTTAGGCTTGTATGGCATCACGCCTTAGCGAGAACGATCGGTCTTAAAGAG
Organism: Iris pallida; assembly: GCA_029216955.1. Classification (NCBI taxonomy): domain Eukaryota; kingdom Viridiplantae; phylum Streptophyta; class Magnoliopsida; order Asparagales; family Iridaceae; genus Iris; species Iris pallida. The sequence goes on along the minus strand of JANAVB010025399.1, from coordinate 17,116,274 downwards.
TCTGAAGCGAGGACGAAAGGACTCTGCGGGATCGGGGTGTGACATAGTGAACATTCAATCAAATGGCATGTCAATAGAACTTTCCCCATTACATGCCATCTCCTGGAATAGTGAACATTCAATCAAATATAGTGGTATTCTGATGCCCAATAAGGCCATTAGGTTGTGGACTAGGTTCCTTGTCATCTTGAGAAGCAAAGGCTATTGATTGAAAGTCTGGTCTTCCTTCGTCAAGATGATGACAGGAGCTATACTAGTTATACTGATACACTAAGCTATATTGATACTCTTGATACTTACTCTGATACTCTGAAAGGGTTATAGCAACTACAATGTTGAACTTTCAGTATTCGACTTGAGACAAGGGCGTAGAGGCCCGGTTCAAGAAAATCAGGATACATATTAGCAAGTTTGAATGTGTGAAGTTATAACCATAAAGGCAGAGCTGTGGTATCGGAAGGGTAATATATCACCAATAAGGTGGCTGAGCTGTGGTATCAGAATACATAGTAAGCTTTCCTTATCTGTGTAAAATCAAGTTTACCAATGTATTTCCATGTATTATAGCGATCATACTGACAAAACCGAATTGTTTCTTATATTAAGATCAGGAGCACAAATTTAGTGAACCAAATTTGAAATTTTCATCATACATTGATGAACTTAATTTTAGAGGTATATTAACAAAGAACTCCAATCTTTAATTGTTGTTAATCTTATCCACTTTTTCTGCAGAAGAAACCACTGCCTTCACCAGTTCTTCTCCACACATTGTCTTATTCTTTTGTAACACTTTGCAATATTTGTCATCAGCTTCCTTGAATGGTCCCTTTACTGAGTTCTTCATCATCTCCTTAGCAGTATTGCTAATAGGTCCTGCAGTAACCTTGTTTGTCCCTTCTCCCTTATTGTTTACTGAGGATTTATTTTTCGGACCAAGATTCTGAGACTTGGGCCGAGTTAACAAAATCTGCACAACAAATAAATATGTGTCAACATTTTATATTTAATAGGATTGGCTTTGAAGTTCCGGTGCAGTTTATTTTAATTGGTCTGTAGCAGTTTGAGTATATAATCTATATGATTTCAAATTGGTTTAAGAGATTCTTATAACTTGAAACATTTGAAATATGTTTGATATTTTTCTTTGAGAAGGATTGGCTTTCTGATATGTTTAAAATATATTTTCATGAACTGCATTTAACGGCCAGATAATATTTTAGAATTTTTATGGATTTAAAACTTGTCCTTTTTTACCTGATGGTTGAAATTGGGCTCTTGCAAATTATCAAAAGAATAGAGTGTGATCAAGTTGAATAATCAAACTTCTTATAATGGTTTCTGGTGTACTGACTTATAATCACTACTTTGTGGGAACAACATATATGGGCAGATATAGGGGAGAGTCAAGCCGACAAAGATCGCATACTGTCAGGAATTTTGAGAAGGAATGCCTACACACAACATGGTAAGAAAACATGAGTACAAGAACTACATACATACATAGATTGCATACTACATAGTAGCTATTTGTAGGTAATTGAATATATATACATGGGTACCAAGACTGATTGATGATGCATGAGTTCAGGAAACTGATATGCTAATATACATTCGTTTCCAGTTCTATATATGATTCACCTTTGAACCAAGGTATCCAAAGATGGTAAGTGTATTACTTGTTTAGGACCAAAATTCTATCTAACTGAGGCAACAATAGAATTGGAAACGAATGTATATAGTCTCATTTCTGGTAAATTTAGAAAATTGATAGTCTTTCCTATTAGTCATGGTTAGAAGATCTTTGAGTTATGTTTCTATGGATTCTTTCTTCTGTTATTAATGCCCTTGTTTTTTCGTTACCTTTGATTATTTTTTGTGCCTTCTTCTGTAGACAAAAGCATGAAATGTTTTGGTTGCAATAAATTCCTTTAAAGAGGTCCATCTTTATGGTAGCGATTTTGCTGCAGCTTACAGAGAAAAAAATGAAGATAGGTCCATCTTTATGCAATAGATGATTCTAGTCTCATGTCGAAGAGAGTCTTTCTACTGCTCGTCCGTCCGGCTCCACTATAAATTATGTTTTTTATAGTATCATGTAATGAACATCGTATTGGTGATTTTTCTAATTATTTCAATGTAGAATTATTGTTTGTATAAACAATTTTGGATAAGTTTATCCCATTGTGTAGAGAGAATTTGTGTATCTGGATTTTTTACTGCATTTTCTTGGGTAATAAAATGAGTTTGAGTGTATTTTTTTCTTTTATGTATATATAATGAGAGGTTATGGTTTGCATGTGTCAACATTATATATATATATATATATATATATATATATATATATATATATATATATATAAAATATATATATATATATATATATATATATATATATAATATTATGATCTCTAACGTTATTTCCATGACAAATGTTGAAAAATAAGTGTTACAAATTGGTAAAATTGACAATTTGTAACGGTTAAATCAGTGACAGTTTTTAGCCACTACGGTTTAAATTATAACAAAAACTTGTACCGTAACGGTAATTACTGTCACAAAGTTTTATGTTGTGACAATTTAAAATGTTACAAAATTAACATTTGTAACAGTTATTATTGTGACAAAAATTTAATTTCGTCACGGTTATTATCGTGACAAATAACGTTACAAAAATTTATTTTCGTCACGGCTATAACCATGACAAAAAAGCGTCACAACAATTTGTCACACCTGATTAGTCACGGTAATTACTGTCACAAAAAATATTAGTCACGGTAATAACTGTTGGTAATCGTCTATTTTGGTGTAGTGTTAAGAATAGACGCCAGGTAAGAATTTTTTCTTAAATCATGTTGGATTCCAAAGTTTCATCTGGAATCTCGACATAGAGTTTAGATGTTTTAGGAATTGGATGAGCTGCCAGGAAGTCAGCAAGAGCTTGACCCTTAACAGACTTTCGAGGAAGATAAACCATTTCATATTGTGCTAATAATGTGGCCCATGTAGCAAGCCTGTAATTGAGTGTACTAGGCTTCTTCATCAAGACCTGGAGAGGGTTAACTCTAGAAATAACATGAATAGTTTGGCCGGTGATATAATATCTCGTCTTTTAAACAACAAACATCAAAGCTAAATATTCTTTTTCCGCTGGGGTGTATCGATGTTCGGCTCCAATCATTGTACGACTAAGATAATAGATAGCTTGTTCATGACCTTCTTTATTCTTCTGAGCTAATAAAGCACCTAATGAATGGTCCATTGCTCGAACATACATCAGGAAGGGTATTCCTGAGACTGGAGGCACTAGAACTGGAGGGTTCATAAAGTACCGCTTTATGTCTTCAAATGCTTGCTGACATTCTTCAGTCTAAATAAAACACACACCTTTCTTCATGAGTTGAGTGAACGGTCTACAGCGTCCAGAGAGATTTGAGATGAATCTCCTGATATACGCAGGCCGTCCCTAGAATCTTCGTAGCTCTTTTAGGTTGCGTGGATGTCGCATCTCTTGAATGGCTTTGATTTTCTCAGGGTCAACGTGTATACCTTTAGAGGTAATAACGAATCTAAGAAATTTGCTACTAGAGACTCCCAGGAATGACTTGGTGGGATTCATCTTGAGTTGATGTTGGCACATTAGATCGAATATAGTTCTCAAGTCTTGAATGTGGTCTTCCTTTAGACGATTTTTGACAGCAATATTATCTACATAGCATTCAACTATCTTTCGTAAATGATCACGAAAGATAGTACTCATGGTCCGCTGATAAGTTGCACCATCATTTTTGAGACCAAATGACATGACAGTGTAGCAATAGACTCCAAGAGGAGTGCGAAAAGATATATGTTTCTCATCTTCTGGATGCATCTTAATTTTATTATATCCTGAGAATCCATCCATAAAAGACATTCGTTCAAATATGCAAGTATTGTCGATCATGACATCAGTGATCGGAAGAGAAAATTCGTCTTTGGGACAAGCTTCATTAAGGTCTCTAAAGTCAATACAGACTCGGACCTTCCTTATTTTCTTCAAAACTGAGACAACATTAGCCACCCAGTCCGAATGTTGTTCTTCTCTGACGAAACCACAGGCGATGAGTTTCTTGACTTCAGCTTATATGGCATCCATCATGTCAGGTCGAAATCGACGCTGTTGCTGCTTGACTGGCCTTGCATTCGACATAATGTTAAGTTTATGGGTAGCAATCTGGGGATCTAGTCCTGATATGTCTTTATAGCTCCAAGCGAATACATCAATGTATTCCCTAATAAGTTGGATCAGTTCTTGTTTATCCGCTTCAGGAAGGCTTTTAATGACGAATATTGGTTTTGGAAAAGTTTCGTCTCCAACATCGACTTGAACCAACTGACCTTCAGTAGGTGGCCCACGTTGCTCGAAGCGAAGCTCCCATTGAGAATCCATCCTTTGTGCCCAAGGATTAGATTCAGAGGCTTCGACAAAGTTTTCGTCATCTTTCGAAAACTCGACAGTTACCATATTGGAAGATAGGGTCACTCGATGGACGTGCCCTACACTGGTGTCTGAATCCCATGAAATAGAATTAGAAGAGTTAGATCGTTCTTCTTTATCGAATTCGGAGGCTTCTGGAGTCGGAATTGTCGAGGTATAATCTGATCCCCGCTTCATTTTGCTGTAATATTGTTGTAATTTTTTTTTGGAGTAGGGATACGAATAGGAGTTCGCCTTCCTTTACCGCCATTGAGACCAGCTTTAAAATTATAGCCCATCTTTTGAATGATATCTTTTGACTGTTGACTATAACGATGTAGTTGAAGTCTTCCGTTATCGTGATTTTCTTCTTTACTATTGGACGTGATCTTCTGTTCTGTTCCTTTACTAAAAAGTATAGGAAATTCATCTTTCTTCCTGGAAGGAACTAAGAAGAAGGAGTCCTGCATTGGTTCAGCAATACTTTGTCTTGGAGAGGTTGAATTGCTCCTATGGTAAGTGGTTCGAAGTTATCTAGAAATCCTAAATAACATCGAGTATAATAAAAAACATCAGTATACTGTAAAGGAGATGCTACTTTATTGATTTGTACATCATCATTTACAACATGATTCTCAGTCTTAACAGAAGGCTTAGTAAGGTTGATAACCAGAGGAGGAGAATGTAGATTTTTGCCCTTAACAGAAGACTTAGTAAGATTGATAACCAGAGGCGGAGAAGGAGAAGGTTTGTTACGACGAAGGTCGATAACAAGAGGCTCATAAGAGGTGATCTCCCTTTGTTCCCTTTCTACAGTAGGATGCTATTTGTTATGAGAGAAAAGATGGATAATCAATGTCTGAGAAGAAGAGGGACGAGTAGTACGTCCTTTGACGGGGATTATGAGAACATCTTTTAAAGTATCTTTCTGATCTTCCTCACTATCCATCACTAATATAACCTTCATGAACTCTTCCTTATACATCCAAAAATTAGTACAATATGCTTCAATGCCTCTGAAAGGATTTATGTCAGCTACTTTCTTTTGGACCTCTCCATTGACGTCAACATATTTGAAGCATTGGTGTAGAGTAGATGGTACAATGTTATGCTCATGCAGAAAGGGTCTTCCCAGCAAGGCATTATAAGAACCATGGTTATCGATCACATAGAAAGTAATTTTTGTACGAAGATTGCCTATTTGAACTTTCAGGCGAATCTTTCCTAAAGGTTCACTTCTTCCAGAATTAAATCCCAAGATTGTCGTGATGGTTGTTGAAAGATTATGTACGAGAATCTTTAATGCATCTAGTAAAGTCTTTGGCATGATGCTAAGTGCAAACCCAGGGTCGATCAAGATGCGATCAACCTTCATAGTATCGACATATCCTATGAAGTAGAGAGGTCGGTCATAACGATTATCTTCCAGCAACATATCATCTTGTATAAAGGTGATGTTGGGCATCAGCTCCATCACACTATGATAATGAAATTAACTTACAGGCTCCTCTTCTGGCTTCTTGAGGAGTGCTAGACAAGTATCAGCTTGCATCAAGGCTTCACTCAATGTCTCTCGAGTTTCCTTCGAAAGACGCAGTAGTTCAAAAATTAATAACCTTGCCGTAGTATTAGCCAGTTGAGCCAGTATATCAAAGTTATACGGCTTCTCGAGTCCTAGAACTGGAGTCTTCTTCAATACTTTATCAAAGCAGATATACTGCTTTTTTTTGTCGGCTATCGTCGATTTGGAAAGAGTTAGTTCCACTGGAGGTGATAAAACCGATGGAACATTGACAGCAGGAGAAGATGATGTTGGAGGAATAGACACCATATTGCAACTTTTTGCCTGGATCTTACTTCTGGAAGGTTTCTTTTGACAAGATGAAGAGTTTGTCCAGTAATCCAAACCAACCCAAGATTGGTTATATGAAAGGCATAGAGAAAGAGGTACAGGAGGCCCTTTTCCATAATTCAAGCCGGGAGCCTTTTATAGATCATATCCCATCTTTGTCATTAGTTTACGAGACTGTGGACTATACAGATGGAAAGCTGGTTGATATTTGGCTTCTGGCTTTGACTGTGTTGTCTCAGAAAGGGAGAGAGAAGAAGGATTTGCATTCGAAGTAAAAGTGGCAGTTAAAGGTGGAGGACAATTTTCACCTAATGAAGTCATGTGACATGACTTATATTTAGTTGCTTTCTTGGACTTTAAAAAAGGTGATTCAAAATCAACCACTAAATCAGGATGAATCCACATGATTTCCCCTTTATTAGTAGATAGAGGAACAAGACCATCAGTTCGTGCAGGTAGAAGATTAACAATCTCCAAAGTAGTTCGTGGGATGGAAATGACGCTGTCCTGTACAAGTTGAGCAGGAAAATTGCCAAACTGTAGAGAGACGACGTTAGCCATTACAGTCTTTTCATCTTGTTAGAGAGTGATTGCACCAGAATTAACCATCTCCTGGATCTTGCCTTTAAGCACATAGCATGCTCGAGTCGGATGTCTGATAAATCTTTGGTAAACACAATATTTAGGGTGGTCAGTTTTACTTACTTCATCTGGCCATTTTGCTTCTGGAAGTTGAAGTTTATTGCTCTTGATCAGATAATTAAAGATACTCATGACATCATCTTCATCAAAAGAGTATTCTTCTTTCGGACGTGGTGCCCTTTGTTGTGGTGTCGTTGGAGTAGGTATTGATTGGCCTATGTTCACGGCTAGAATTTCTTTGCCTTTGACATTGATTGCCAAAGTTTTTTTACTCTTGTGGTTATTCTGACGGCCATCGTTATTTGGTGTAGCATATTCATCTTTGTCAAGATTGGGTATCTGAATACCCAATTGTTTGAACTTGTCAGCACTTTCTTCTGCCGCTTTAGCATTCACTATAAATGAAGGCCAATCCTGGAATTGTGTCGATCTGGTCCACATGCTGATTATAGGCAACAGGTTTGACTTGCAAGTGTCTATAGTCAAAGCATCTGGAGTTCCAAGAAGCATTTTAAGTTCCTCACGGCGAAATCGTTCAATAAAGTATTCAGTTGTTTCATTGTGTCGCTGCTTAATTTTAATGGGAGCAGACATAGTCATGTCATTTGTCTCCTCATAAAATTATTACAGGAATATTTGTTTGAATCCAGAGAAATAGGTTATACAACCATCTGGCAAACTACGGTACCACTCGTAATCTGCACCTGCTAAACATCCGACGAACACTCTAGTGAGTAGAGCGTCATTTAGCTGGAGTTGATCAGTCATTACCTCAAAGTGATTGAGGTACTGACTTGGAGATGTGCTGCCATCAAACAACATAATAGTAGGTGGTTTATATTTGGAAGGAAATTGGACTTCCTTCCATTCTATGGGATAAGGCTGCTTGATCCCAAGCTTCCACAAGCCGTCTTTCTGTTTGAAAGCCTCAAATTGAGTACGTAAAAGTTTTACGGCCACATTGGTATCCCTCGATGATTGTAGACCAGTAGATTGATTTGACATGTTAGGAGGAGGTAATGCATGATAAGTACCACCCCAGCACCAGATTGACTTGGAATAGGCTGCACAGGTATAGAAACGGTGTGAGGAAATTGTACCCCCAGACCAATATTGACATGAGCTGATGTTGTTATAGATTCTTGGGTCGGAATTAAATTTATGACTGGTGGAACCGTATGTTGTGTCATAATTACCGCATGCATGCCTGTCATCATCTCAACCATGCTCTTCAAACTAGCCTCCAAAGCAGCAATTCTCTGCTCTTGACTGTTAGAACTGGAAGCATCTTGATCTTCTGTAACGACATAAGTAGTCACTTCTCTAGCCATTGAAGATGAGCTAGTAGAAAAGATGGTCCTTTCGGAACTTTTACTATCAGCATCAAAGTCATATAAGGAACCACCCTCAGAATAAGTGATAGGGATGTCCTTTAACTGAGGAAATCTTGGTTGGAATCAGGAAGATTCCTTTGACCGATTGTTTTTTGGTCGGAAGGAAGATTCCTTTGACCGATTACGTTCTAGTCGAAAAGAAGATTCCTTTGACCGATTGCGTTTTGGTTTGAAGGAAGATTCCTTTGACTGATTACGTCTTGGCATCTTGATCTAGTATATTGGTATACTCCTTCGCGGGATTCATGAATCCAATCTAAGTATTGTTGACTGGGATTGCGGGATGCATTACGTGTCGGGCGTTTTCTACCCCTAGTGCTTCGAGATACCATATTGACAGAGGCATACAACAATTCATCTTCATCCTGTATCGTCGGTTGAGGAACCTGAGAGTAATTCAGACGGTCGAAGACAGACCGTTTAGCTGACTGACAACATCATTTGATAACTACCTCAGGTGATGGTTACAGTGATGTTCTTGGGGCTGCATTGGATGAGACGGATTTGTGATCTTCCGCTTTTGTTTAAGGATTTCAGGAGATCGGTTACAACATCAGGATGAGAAAAGGTCGAAGGAACATATTCTTTAATGATATTAGGAACATGATTCCTATTCTTGAGATGTCCCATTCCTTGAGTGTACAATGAAGTGCTGAGTTGATTAGCATAGGTAAAGGGGTTCTTGACTTCAGAAGTCTGCTTCTAGCGTAAGTTAGCCATTAGCGTAGTCTGTTTGCATTTTGCTGAAGTAGGTATTGACTGGCGCCTGTTGAGATAGCTGCGCAGGTCAGATAGATCTGCTACTTGTATATCTGTCTGAGATACTAGTAGTTTACCCTGCTTAGATCTTGAGATACACAGGGTAGGAAGATCCATAGTTGCATTTTTGGGATTCGGCAGAATTCCTTTTTGTGTTGTGCAACATGTTCTCATGTGCTTGCTCTGGCGTAACTGAGTGACAAAAATCTCGGTTTGAACAGAACTCACTTTCTTAGCAGAGATTTGATTGTCTCTGTTCAGAGGAGTAGAGTTCCTGCCCAAAAGATCTTTTACTCTGACTGGCACATAGGTGCCACCATAGATATTTTCTACCGAGTCAAAGACTGGAGAAGATAAAGGAGTAGCCAAAAGGCGTTTCCCTTTGTTTTGTGATTGAAAGGCCATAGACGCAGGTTGCGCAAGTTGAGAAAAGGCCAAAGGACACTTTCCTTTGTTCTGTTTAACACTCTCACTAGATAGGTTGTTCCTCGAGTTCAGAACTGGAGAAGATGAGGGAGTGGCCAAAAGGCATTTCCTTTTGTTCAGAGTCGAAGAAGCAGTAGTCGCAGGTTGTACATGAGTTCTGAATGGCCGGGAGACAGTTTGCGCAAGTTATGCAGGAGCCACAGTTGTCCGAGAGACAGATTGTACAAGTTGTGCAGGAGCCATGGTTGGCCGGAAGATAGATTGTGCAAGTTGCGCAGGAGCCATGGTTGGCCGCGAGACAGATTACGCAAGTTGTGCGTGAGCCATGGTTGGCCGAGAGACATATTACGCAAGTTGGGCAGGAGCCATGGTTGGCCGAGAAGACTTGGGAGTCCACACAGTACGCCCTTTGCTCCTAGCAGCAACGGCGGTGCGCTTGGTACCCCCAGCACTGATCATTGCCTCGTAAGCGATTTGGTCGACTTGAACGACCAAAGTCCTCTGCGTCTTGTCGATAGACACGGTATCATATTGAGTTGTCACTTTCTCTTCAAAGGAGAAAGTCGTCGTGTCATGACCCGTACCCTAGAGTAAGGGCACGAGACGTGGGTACGTCCAGCCTACGCCGTAGTGTCGACGGTAGAACGCTGTCCTAGGTCACAACATCTAACAATATAATTCTAAGCAGTTTATACTCCCCGAATGGGGGTGACATAGTAGAATGTAAACTCAATCACAACTAAGGAAGAAGAAGCACGATATGATATAGAACTCAAGAAAATGTAGATGATCAGAAGAGTCTAAGATAACATCTCAGCAAATATCCAGAATACAAGTCTCAGCTACTGAATATGAAAGAATATATACAACCCAAATCTCAAGACAGAAATAAAGTCTAACTAACTAGTCTCAAGACAACATAAGTAAGATAAAGCCTAACTAAGCTAGTCTAGGCAGTAGGGGTAAAGTCGTCAGCTAGAGCTGGGTCCTCCTGAGAGTCCAGCTCACAAGTATCGTCTAGGGCTGCCCCGTAGAAGGTATCCACACAGGCCTCCTCCTCGTCCTCTGTAATATTTTCAACAGGTCCAGTCTGGACATGAACGAGCACAATACATCTCAACAGATCATAGCAGGTTAGAAAATATAAACATGCAGTAGAGTAAGATACAGGAAACTGAAAGGAAATACATGATGTAAAAGAAGAGAAATGTATGTAAATAGCTACTGTATATAGAGAACTAATAGTGGCTAGTGATGTAGAGTACAGAATAGCACATGTGAATAGGACAGATTAGTACATGATCTACACTAAAGAGTTTCACATGATCTATACTACTATGGAATTGTTCACATGACTATTAGCACTCTCCCGTTCCCCAATCAATACACAAGGATCTAAGCAGGTTATGTTATTATACATGATATCACATGAAGGCCCATGAAAGGGCGCACATGATAGTATACATGAGGGCTCCGTGAACATAAGAGTACATGATTCACAGGAGTGTACATGTATGGGGAAAGCACAGGAGTACATGATGAAAGTGAAACGCACATGACACAATGTACCCGATGCTCCCGAGGGGGATAATATCTCATGAAGAGATCCATATAGTACTAATCCGTGATAATGTCGTGGCAGCATCAAGTAAAGTAATCTAAAGCAGGAATATAATTCTAACAAGTTATAAAATGATCAGAGAATGTACTCGCCTGGTATCTGAGTGTCCGAATGAAATATACTGTCCGAGGTGAGGTGTCTGGCTCCTAATCAGAACAGCACAAGTCACAACAAGTCTAAAATGATAACAAGATACAATTTAATGCATTCTAAATAAATCTAGGCGAAAGTCAACTCTTGGTCAACTCTGGTCAACCCTAGAAGTCAAACTAGGTCAACTATGGTCAAACTAGGTCTAACAAGTCTAAACTAGGTCAAACAAGTCATTCTAGGTCTAACTAGTCCATACTAGTCTAAACAAGGCTAAATAGGAAATTAACATACAATCCTTGATACAATTTGTGTATATATATATATTATACATACAAAGTCAACCTATGCTATAGAGAGCTAATATATATAGGCATGTATCAATCTTATATATATATATATATATATATATATATATATATATATATATATATATATATATATATATATATATATATATATATATACATCACTATATGATTATATAGAACTAATATGCATTTACATACCTAATAGGCCTATACAATACACATACATATATAATACATGTATACATAGGTCATAGTACAATACATTAGGAATCACCACACATATATATACATTAACTATATATATATACACTACATAAATAGATATACACATATAATATATATTATGCATATGCATATAGAGAGAGTGGGCAATGTGTGTGTGTGTGTGCTGTGTGAGGGTATAACAGAGAACAATGTGTGCTACAAAGAGTGTGTGAGAGATGTGTGTGTGTGTGAATAAGAGACAATGTGTGTGTGAGTGTAGAGTGTACAGGGAAGGAAAGAAGAAAACCAATACATTACAATTTCAGTTTCAGTCCAAGACTCTAGTCCCCAAACCATTCTCAGATTTTTGCATGTGTGTGAGCAGTGAGTGTGTGAAAAGTGTAGCTGTACAGTACAGTGAGGAGAAGGAAAGGAAACCATTTCATTCACAAATTTCAGTTCCAGTTTTTAAAACCTCATTTCGAATTCAATACACAACCAAACAACCCCAAAATTGAACCATAGCTAGATTATAAGTAGGAGAATAACATTAGGGACTTAAACCAATATTTAACAGTATTTAAATAGGTTAATATAACTGTCAAAGTTCGATTTAGAAAACTGGGAAAATACAGAAATGTATAGAGTATCAGGTTTTTAGGGAAAAATGCAAAATGTAAATCAAAACGTGTTAATCATGCAATTCATTGGTTGGTAATTATCATATAGGGTGTGCATGTGTCATAGGGCCCAATACGTGTCCACCACAATGTGACACGACGTGTCCAAGAGTTAAAATGCCAATTCGGGTAACACAGTCTGTGCACTGTCTCGTGCACGTGTTCACTTAGGTCTAGGACACGACACAGGTGTCCAAGTATCTCGTGGTCGTGTCCCTAGGTTTGCCTAGGGTTAGTCTAAGTGTCTAGGTGCCTGCACGGTATCCAAGTGTCCCCGTGTCCAAGTTATTAACCCGTATCAGTGGCACTGAACGCGTGTGCCAGTGCAGTGCAAAAACAGTACAGTGTCTCGTGTTCCCTCGACACGACGCGAGAGGTCGTGCCACTTGGAGAGTGTCGTGTCAGACACTGCCCCAATATGTCCATAAAATATCACGTGTCCTCGTGCTGTGTCCAGTGAGGAAACCACCCCTAGTAGTAGGGGCTGCGCACAGCTCGCACGCGCGTGTGCACCCGCGTGTGCACGTGTCCAACCGACACGATACGACACCAAATCAATCCCAGTCCACTGGGAAACAACAACCCACACCAAAATGATCATTCCTACTCAAAAATAATTTAAAAATCAAAACGAAATGTCTTTTGGGGTATTTCGTCAAACACCTAAACCCATGGGCTGATACGTGTCCATTTAGGACACGAAAAGGACACAAAATCCTACAAAAATCTAGGGTTAGCTAGGAGACACTTAGATCTATGTCATTATGCAAAAATAATAGCATCTAATTAAGAGTTTTAGGGATTTACCTATTGGTATCACAACTCCTCAAAAAGCTCCAAAGAGGGGGTGTCTCCTTGCTCCCCAAACTTTACCAAATTGATATGAAACTGAGAATAACATATACCAACAGCAAGAAAACCTAAATTAAAACCTATTGTAATTTGTTTGAGGGAAAAAGGAGTTAATTTGGATTTTCTATGAATTTATGAAGTTGGTACATACCTCTCTTTCCAAATGAAACTTTCCTAAAGAGGCTAGCCCTAATGGAAGAGAGTATTTATAAGGTAGGAATCCCTATGCTAGTGTTGGCAGGCCACGATGGATTAGGGTTAGGGTTTGGCTAATGGCTAATGGGTTGGGCTTAGTTAAAATCTATGGTTCAAAACCACAAGTCATGACTTGTGACTAAAAGCCTTCTATTCTAATCTTGAGTTTAATGACTAAACCATAGGTTAACTCTAGTCTAGCTAGGGTTGCATGACCTAACCAAGTCCAAACACAACTAGGATTAGCTTCTAGGTTAGCCTACCAACTCAATGCTAGTCAAAGTCAACCTAGTCAACCATCATTCAAACAATTTTAAAATAAATCCTAAAAATTCCCATAAATTCAAATAAATTATAATAATTTCAAATAACCTCAAAAATGACAAAATACCCTTAAACTAGAAATGTGGTAGTGACATGTCCCCAGCAGAGTCGCTATTATGTTTGTAAAAACAAAAAGCTTGATTTCTACAAACTGAAAAAGAGTATAAAAGTACAATTAATTTTTAGGGAAGTACAACTATAGGAATCTGATCAGAAGACGATCACTTTATCCCTTGGACGATGTTATATCGAAGACATGAGCTTCTGGAGGATACAACAACACTTTAGCAGGAGATTATGATCATTCGTGATGATTTGAAACTCTATTTATAGAGTTCTTTGAAATAACTGTTTAGCAGTTATTCTGGGTTACGCGCACTTCAGGTTGCGTGCCTTCTGTTCACTTGCGCGAGCGGTTGCACTAACTGCTAGAGACACGTGGCATCATTTGAGTGACATACGCGTGGTCATGGGTAGTATAGTGGACACGTTCTGCGAAGTTAGTGGCTTGTGTGCCACATCACCCTGTTCTGGACACTGTTTGATCACCTTGCGCGGGCTTCATCTGCTTGCGTGATGGCACAATGTAGCAACTTGTGCTAACTGCTGTCAGGTTCTATGGGGGGCGCAATGTAACAACTTGCATGAACTACTAGCTGTCATCAAATCTGACCAAATATTTTTGAGTTTCGTGTTGTGTGGGTTTCAAATAGATTTTCTTCGATATTCGTACTATCAGTTGTCAGGAAATAATGGCAGCCGTTACAGCTTCTCGAGGAGGTACGCCACGTGGCTCTCGCACAACCTGAGGTTGGCGCAACCTGAGGTAGGCGCAACCTGATGTGGTGTAACTTAACGTAGGCACAACCTGATATGGCGCAACGTATTGATATTATGCATTTTAATGAGATGACTTCTGAGTGAGCAGAATAGCTTAATTTTTATCCTCTACATAGTCGCGCTTGTTGGATGACACAACTTTTTTGAGTAGCTTGACGATGGTTTTATTAAAAGCTTCTGCCAATCCGTTTGCTGTCGGATTGTAGGCAGTTGATGCCACATTCTGAATACAATATTATGCATTCTGATGAATTACGGCCCGTTGTCGTGAATAATCCTCTGGGGCAACCCAAAACGGTAGATGACATGATGCTTGATGAAGCTGATCACCTTTGAACTTTTCACTTCCGTCAGTGGCACTGCTTCTGCCCACTTAGAGAAGTAGTCGGTGATTGCTAGGATAAAGCGGTGTCTCCTGGATGAGGAAGGGGTGATAGGTCCCACTATATCCATGCCCCAGGCTCCGAATGGCCAGGAGGCGACCGTCGAATGTAGAGGCTCTGACGGTCTGTGAATGAAGTCGACGTGTAGCTAGCAAGCATGACATTTCTTTGCATACTCAACAGCATCAGCCATCATAGTGGGCCAGTAATAGCCCATACATCGAAGTCGGTCCTGTAGCTTAGGACCTGGTTGATGAGCTCCGCATGTTCCATTATGAGTTTTTCGAAGGGCTTCAACAGCTTCTTCATTTGATAGACATCGAAGGAGAAGTCCAACGTAGGATCGTCGGTACAGTATTTTAGTGGCCGTATCGTAATAGAACCGGAGGGAACGCCTTCTAACTGAGACTGCCTCCTTCATGTCTTCTGGAAGGATTTTGTAGATAGCAAAGTCGATGAACAGGAGTCTCCAGTCTTCGACGTTAATGCTGGTATCTGTAGCCATGGCATGAGTTGTCCGTATGCACAAATTATTTCTGGGGCAAGCCAAATCTCGACCCACCACTGTAATGAAGTGTTGAGTCCCGACTGGTGCAGCCAATGAGGCTGCGAGGCCAGCCAGAGCGTCAGCTTCTAAGTTTTGCAGCCAAGGCACGTGTTCTATGAAGAACTTAGCGAAGGTTGAGATAATGTCCAACGCTGCTTTGTGATAGGGGACGATGTCTTCATGGTGGACCTCGTATTGCCCTCGGAGTTGATTGGCGACTAGTTTTGAGTTACCGTAAGATTCGAGGTAATCTACCCCCAACTGTTTTGCCAACTGGAGTCCCATGATGAGGGCATTGTACTCCGTAACATTGTTGGAGCATAGCTCTGAAAAAGAGTAGGCGTGCTAGATGACCAGCTTGTCGGGGGAGAACTGGACCAGCCCCACTCCTGCAATAATCTGGCCTTTGGAGCCAGTTCTAGAGGTACCATCAAAGAACATCCACCAAACGGGGTTCCCTTCTGTGATGTTCGATTCTTGCACTTCATTGGAAATGTCTTCATAGAATCTGAACGATTGCAGAATTGGGTGCGCAGCTAGGAAATCAGCCAGAGCCTGGCCTTTGACAACCTTTTGCGGGACAAATACCTTATCATATGGTGTCAATAGTATCGCCCAAGTAGCCAATCGGGAGTTTAGTACCCCCGACTTTGTCATGAGGACTCTGAGTAGATTAACTCGGGAGATGACATGAATTGTCTGTCCTGAGACATAATGGCGAGTCTTCTGGATGGCAAACACCAGAGCTAGACATTCCTTTTCGACGGGGTTGTACCAGTGTTCTGCCCTGACCATTGTCCTGTTTAGGTAGTAGATTGCCTGCTCATGGCCCGCTTTATTGTTCTGGGCCAACAAAGCGCCAAGGGAATGGTCCATTGCACGGACGTAGAGCAGGAATGGTTTGCCTACGACGGGTGCCACCAGAACTGAAGACTCGTCAGATAAGCTTTGATGTCGTCGAAAGCTTTCTGACATTCTTCCGTCTAGACATAGGAGACTCCCTTCTTCATGAGCTTGGTGAAGGGTTGGCATTTCCCGGAAAGGTTTGCAATAAACCTTCAGATGTATGCTAGGCGTCCTTGTAGGCCTCGAAGTTCTCTAAGGTTCTTCGGAGGATCCATGTAAAGGATGGCTTTGGTCTTCTCAGGATCGACGTGAATGTCCTTTGCAGTGATAATGAAGCCCAAGAATTTTCCACTAGAAACCCCAAGGAAGGATTTAGCAAGGTTTATCTTAAGCTGATGCGCCTACATGAGATCGAAGATTGCCTTCTGGTCTTGTAGGTGATCACCCCGAAGATGGTTTTTGACGGTGATATCGTCAACGTAGCACTCGACTGTTTTACGAAGATGCTGACGGAAGATGGTGCTCATTGCTCGTTGGTATGTGGCCCCTTTATTTTTCAAGCCAAAGGGCATTGCTGTGTAGCAGTATACCCCTTTCAGAGTCCTGAACGACGTGTATCTTTCATCATTTGGGAACATCCTGATCTGGTTGTAGCCCAAGTAGCCATCCATGAAGGACATGCACTCGAAATCACATGTGTTGTCGATCATTACGTCAGTGATCAGGAGCAGAAACTCATCCTTCGGGCAAGCTGAGTTAAGATCCTGGAAGTCGATGCAGACCCGGATCTTTCCGTTCTTTTTAGTGTCGGGAACAACATTGGCTACCCAGTTCGGGTGTTGTTCTTCGTAAATAAACTTGCTGCCCAGGAGTTTATCCACTTCTTTATCGATAGCGTTCATGATGCTATGACAAAAACGTCGTTGTTTCTGCTTAATAGGCTTAGCGTCAGGTGAGATATTAAGACTGTGCATCGCGACTTGAGGATCGAGGCCTGGCATGTCTTCGTAGCTCCAGGCGAAGACGTCGATGTATTCTTTGACCAGCTGGACCAAGGATTCTCGGTCCTTCCCAGCCAAGCTCTTACTGATGAAGATAGGTTTGGAGCAAGATCCATCCCCGAGGTCGATTTGCTCGACTTTGTCTTCAGTAGGGGGTTCCCGTAGTTCAAAGCAAGATTCCTATTGCACACCTAGGTATTGAGCCCAGGGGTCTTCTTCGAAGAAATTTATTGCTTGGTCGTCGTCTTCATCTTCTGAAGGATGTACGGATGTCATATTGGCTGACAACACTTTCCTGAAGATTGGGCTGATGCTAGTGTTAAAGTCCCAAGTTGAAGCTTCAGACGAGTGAGAATGTGTGACATCCTCTGCTTCTGAACTGTCCGGGGTTGTCGGAGGTGTGACGTAGCCCACTTCCTGTCGAGTACGGTGATAATAGTTCTGCGACTTTCCTTTCGGCACGAGAAGTCATAGGGAAAGACGTCGACCTTTGCCATAGTTCAGACCCTGGCCGCTCTTCAGGTTGTAACCCATCTTTTGAATGAGATATTTGGCTCGATCATTGTTTCCGTAAATTTGCATTTTGTCGGTGTCGAGTTTTGGCTCTGCCGGTGGAAGGTCTTGATGACGCTCGACTTTGCCGAAGATGATAGGCCTCTCATCCTGGTTCTGAGGTAGGACTATGTAACAGACTCCTTGGTATAGGACGACTCGATTACATGATTAACAGTCGTTATTTGTGTTTGCAACGACTGTAGGGCATTATCTAAAGTATACATTACATTCCAGTGTGGAAGACTAGAATAATTGAAAGACACCCTTTTATTGATAAAATATAAAATTTTGTCCCGAGGGATTACATCATCAAGGGATAGAGCGTCAACATTGGCTGATATGTACTCCTCCAGCTCTTCGTCAGTGAGTACTGGAGTAGCTTTGGGCAATTCAGGAGTCCATCGGAAGCTTAACCCGTGCTGGCTCTTGGGTCTGTGCTGAAAAAGATGTTGGGGCCTTCTCCTGTGGCCTGGCGGTGAGAGGTGCCGACGACTGAGGAGGTCTGCCTTTAAGGCACACCTTGAGGGGTGCCTTGTTGTCCCGACGGCTGGTGTCTTTCCCCGTAGTTTGGCTACGAGGGGAGCAACCACTTGAGGAGGTTTCCCTTTAAGTCGTATCTTCAAGGGACTTCAGTGGATGCTCCGTCCAGAGAAGCTGGTGCCTTCCCGCAAAGTTTAGCCACCATAAAAGCCGTTGTTTGAGGTGGCTTCCCCTTGAGTCATACTTTCAAGGGAGCGTTGATTATCATATCCGCCTCCAAGTCGGCTTCGTCTTCAGCTTCATCATTGTCATGACCCGCACCCACTGTTAGGGTACGAGAACGTAACGACGCCCAACCTACGCTGCAGTGTCGGCGGTAGAACGCTGTCCTAAGTCACAACATCTAACATATAATGCTAAGCAGTTATACTCTCCGAATGGGGGTGACATAGCAGATACAGTCTCAATCACATCTAAGGTAGAGCATGATAAAGATAGATAAAACACGAAATCCAAAAAAGATACAGGAGATAGAAGTCTAAGTGTCTAAGATACATAAACCCAGAAATACATCTCAAAACTAAAATATAGTAATCCACAAGGTAAGTACAACTCCAGACAAAATGAAATAACTATCTAAACAACCTCTACTGTGTCTCTTCTAGGCTAGCAGGCAATCCCAGGCCATCTGTAAAATTTATCAACAGGTCCAGTCAGGACAGGAGCGAGCATATTACATCTCAACAGTTCATAGCAGGTTAGAAAATATAATCATGCAGTAAAGTAAGATACAGGATCTAAAGAAATACAGTATGTAAACAGAGAGAGAACAGTAATAAAAATATCTACTATAAATAGAGAACTAACAGTGGCTAGTGATGTAGAGTAAAGGATAGCACATGTGAACGGGACAGATTTGTACATGATCTACACTAAAGAGTTGTACATGATCTACACTACTAAGGAATTGTTCACATGACTACTAGCACTCCCCCATTTTTTCCAATCAGTACACAAGGATCTAAGCAGGTTATGTTATTGTACATGATATCACATGGGGCCCTTGAAAGGGTGCACATGATAGTATACATGAAGGCTCTGTGAACATGAGAGTACATGATTCACAAGAGTGTACATGTATGGTGAAAGCACATGAGTACATGATGAAAGTGAAACGTACATAACATAATGTACCCGATGCTCCCGAGGGGGATAACATCGCATGAAGAGATCCGTATAGTACTAATCCGTGATAATGTCGTGACATCATCAAGTATAGTAATCTAAAGCAGGAATATAATTCTAAGCAGGATATGAAATGATCAGAGAATGTACTCGCCTGATAACCTGAACAGCTGATAAGTATAGGGGGTCCAACTGAAGCCACAGAGTCCTGTTTAAAGCAACACAGGTTACAAGGTGTTCAAGTTGAAATAAATAAAACTCTACTAGCCATCTATATTATCCTAGGTGTTAGCCCAATGATTATATTATGTTTTTGAATATGGCTAATCAATTAAGTTTAACATAATGACGTCACTAATATTCATGTAATCCCTATCATGTTGCTACTTATACTTAGCATTGTACTAAATGTTCTATAACATATTGCTATGTTTGTATCATAATGCATCATACTGCTTTGTTCTTCTAACATGTATTTGTAGACATGCTGTAAGCATGATCAAACATGATCAAACCAGGACATATGTAACAAAGACTTATTGATGGGCCAAAGACGACATAATACAAGAAGATTTCTCTGAACCGTCCAACGACCTATTCGGGACCTCACATCGGGCGTTCCGCTGCCCGGTCAGCGGACAGGGGTAGAGGGGGCAGCGCCCCCCGTCAGGGGTTCGGGGGCGAAGCCCCCGAAAGGTATTCAGATTTTCAGATCTGTTTATCTTTGGACGACTGCCGTCAAGGGAAAATGCGTCTTCTATGTCAGGAGAAAGACGTCATCAAAAGGGCTATTGGTTTTCATATTTATTCTGTAATTTTCCTTTCATTGAGTCTAGAAAAAATGTGAGATTGATCGGATCGGTACTGGCTTAGGTTATTCACAGTCCACAAACAAAAATAAGCCTACCTTCGTATCCCAAAAATCCACAATTCCAAAAAGCCCAAAACCTATGCAAATTTGGTTTATTCCTTACTGTTCTGAACCAGCAGAACTCTGACAGAACTCTGACCGAGTTCGGTCCGAGTTCGGCCCGAGTTCGGTCTGGGTTATTTGAAATACAGTTCCCACCAAATCTGTATGCAACGTTCGTATGCGAAATCCAAGCATCCGAATTCTGCCCGAACTCTGCCCGAGTTCGGTCTCCCAAAAACACTATAAATAGAGTTGAGATTACCATTCATTTCAATAATCCAATTTCATCTCTTCTCTTCTCTATCTAAAGTGTTCTGAGTTTTTACTTTCATATCTAAGCCTTTACGACTCTTAGCCAAGCCAGTACAGTTTCTGTTTAATCTAGAGTTTGGTGTTGAAGAGTTGTATCGGAGGTTGTATTCAGAAAACGTTCCAGTTTTCCAATTGCCTTCTGGAGCCGGTCGTGCGCTCGTCACCAAGCACGGTATTGTGGAGTTGGTCGTGCGCTCGTCACCAAGCACGGTGTTGTGAAGTCGGTCGTGCACTTGTCACCAAGCACGGTGTTGTAAGAGTTGCAAGCGCTCAGTTAAAGCTTGTGTCATAGTGGATTAACATCGAGCAAGAGTACTCGAGACTGGATTAGTCCTCTCAGAGGGATACCAGTATACATCGCTGTGTCACTGAGTTTGAATTCTTGACTCTTACTTTACTGCATTTATTTACTGTCTCCTATTTACTGCCATAGTTATTACTTAAGTTTTTAATTGGTGATTATTTTCCGCTGCACATGTACACACTCTATTCACCCCCCCTCTAGAGGTGCTCAACGGTCCTACAATTGGTATCAGAGCCAGTGCTGTATCAAGAGGTATTATATTCTGATCCCAATTGTTCCTACAATTGGTATCAGAGCCAGTGCTGCATCAAGAGGTATTATATTCTGATCCCAATTGTTCCTACAATTGGTATCAGAGCGGGTTGTATTCATATATAACACTCTAGAGAGTATAAATATGGCAGCCGTGAATTCAATATTCAACGGTGAAGGGCAATCCACAAATAGACTCCCACTATTTGATGGAACGAACTATAGTTATTGGAAAACACGGATGAGCTTGTACCTGAAGTCTCAAGACTTTGACTTATGGTCAATTGTTGTCAATGGCTACCAAAAGCCTACTATCAGTTCTATTCTCACATCCTCTATTATTAACAAGCCTTATTATAGTTACACAGAGGAAGAGAAGAAGTTAGCTAGCCTTGATGCAAAAGCAAAGCATGCTTTCTATTGTGCTGTAGACTTTAATATATTCAATCTCATTACTACTTGCACAACATCTCATAAAATTTGGAAACTTCTTGAAGCTACTTATGAGTGCAGATACGAAAGCAGTGCTAGCAACTCCAGAGAGAAGGATAGTATTCATAATGATTCAAATATGTGCATAATAGAATTGGGATTTAAGGTACAACACAATTTCCTATACGAAGAAGAGCTTTTATGTGACAATTACAAGAAGATAGACCACATCCAAGAAGATTGTACTACTACTAGAAAGGAGAGTCACTACGAACAATCAAAAGAAGGAAGATCATCATCTCACAAGCACATTAGCACGAGCATATGGTGTAAAAGTGAAGCAACAAATTCTGAAGAAGAAGAGAGACCTCATCAAGCTACAAATTTATGCTCAATGGCATTATCTAACGAGCTACAGAATAATTCCCTTCTTGAAAAGAATGAATTTTCTTATGATGAGTTATCTGATGCTTTCAGTGATCTGTTAGAAGAACACAAGAAAGTATTAGATAAGTATAAGCAAGCTAGAACGGATATTCAATCCTATAAGCGTGAGAATGAAAAGCTTACTTGCTTATTGAATGATGCTAGAAATACTTCTACTTCTAATAATTCTACTGAGATTTCCACACTTGAGTTTAGATTACATGAGGCACTTGAATACATTGAGAAAAGCACTCAAGAAAATGCTAAACTTAAGGAGGAACTAGAATCTAAAAAGAAAAAGTATTCTATTGCTTCATGTAGAATTGATGCTCTTTCTGCTAAATATGATGAGATCTGTGCTAACTCTAAAAAGTTAGAGATTAGACTGGGAAAGCAGGTAGTACAACCTACGACTCAGTCTAACACAAGACACTTAGCACATCACAAAGTCACACACGTCAAATCTTTTACAAAGGAAGCAAGCAAAGCTAAAGCTTCACACAACCATGCTTTCTATTACAAGTATCCATGCACATCATGTCATCCTACTGCACGTTCTCATACTGCTGCACATAGCACTAATGTTAATTCTTTATGTCATTATTGTGGTATGAATGGACATGTTTCTAATCATTGTCAGATTAGAAAACTTGTTGATATGAACTTGTGCAAATGGATTTCCAAAGCTAACAAATATGGATCCAAGTATTGGATACCAAAGACTTCACCTAATTTTGTAGGTGAAGCTTCTCATATCAAATAGAACCATGGAGCATGTTGGTGATTGCAAAGCTACAATGGTCATCTTCCAAGCAATTGCACCAACATAAGTGTGGTCACTAGAACCACTTTGGTAACATGCTTCCTAAATAGTTTTTAATATCTAGCATGTTCTTATTGATGTATTGTTGATATCTTTTAATTGTTTATCATTTATGTGAGTTATAATCCTATCAAGACGAGTTGTTTAGCTTAAATGATCAGTTCACACTATATAGTATTTTATTTTTTATTAGTGTGACACATTTGTCTATGTATGCTATTTACTCTTAATCCTTATTCTTGAAGCATGCATAGGAGCTTTTGTTTTGGTAAATATTTTTTGACTCTTTGCCTTTAATATTTTTTGGTCACTTCTTATCGATTTGTCTTTAACATGTCACATTTACTTTGATCGGTATTTTGTGAGTATGTATGTTTAGCACAAGTCTTCTATTTACTTGATATATATATATATATATATATATATATATATATATATATATATATATATATATATATATATATATATTTATTTTAACCTTGTGCTTACATAATATACTCATTATTGATTCTTACATCTTATTTTGAGTAACTTCTTACGAATCAATTTCATCTTTGTCTGATAAAGTTTATTTATGCATATTTTTGACCTTGTGATATTTTTCTTATACTTATTAAGGATACATGAATAATTTATTTTCATTTATATATTGCTGATATGGTTCTTATATTTTTGTATAAATATCTTTATGGGGATATATGAGTTAAGTTCAAGTTCTATATTATATTATTTTGGAAAGTAGTTTCAAACTTGTGCTTATTTCATATGTAAGCTAATTTTTTTTACAAATTCATGTACTTCTCTTTATTAGCTTCTTCCTCAAAGCCTCTTTTTAAATGATGTTTTTTTTTGGCTTTTTGGTTGACATTTTGTATACATGACATTTTTAATATCTTGATCTTGATAAAACATTCCTTGAGTATTTACTTTTAGGGATTCTGGATTTCGATGATGTTCGATGATACTGCATATATTCCTTTGAATCTAAGTTCTTAAGAGTAGAAATCATTTTGGGAACAAGCCGAAAGGGTCCTTCTGTCATACTGGTGTAAATAGCCTGAAGCGACACGGTGCACTAGTCTTCAGACTACCGCTAGCTGGGAACCGGCCCCTACAGCTAACCCGAAGTGATCAATACTTTATAGACTTAAGATTTATTAAGGTGTACTTGCAACTATCGTCTAATTCTGGATTCAAGGTACTGAACCCAGTCCCCTAGGTTCCAAAATACATCAACGTATCTAGGTCCTACATTTTGATTTAAAAATATTTTATATTTTATTGTTACCCAATGATTTTGTAGCACATATGGATAAATGTAATTGATACATCTTATACCGTATGCTACATTGTTTTAAATTTTTTTTAAGTCCATAGAATATAATTTATTTTATATTGTACTAATTCTTCTTAAATCCTAGGTTATTAAAGAAGAGATTTATTTTGGGTACAAGCCTACAAAAGGTCTGTCTGTCACCACGACTACGGTCGAAGCGAAGCGGTACTTAAGTGTTCCCCGGTGAACCTTCGTTAGCTGGGACAGTACCTCTACAGCTAATCCAAGATTGATCAACGCTTTATAAACTAAAGATTTATTGAGATCTAATTGCAATTATTATCTGATGGATTTTGAATTTTAGATTTGATGAATAATATTCTCTCTTTATATTTTCACAAAAAGGTAGCATATGTTGATCTATCTTGTCGAATGTGAGATTCTGTAGCATAGATCAATTTATGTCATCTTTTGACTTATATGATTATTCATCATGCTAATTTGAAATATCTTTTAATTGTTTTATTTTTTAAATGTTCATTTAATGGATATTTTTTCTTTTGTCTAAAGATGATTGTTTTTCGTATTCGTGACTACTCATTGAATATTATGATCTTGTGATTTTGTCTTTAACTTGTGTAATATTCAATGATTTTGAGCTTTATACTATTATCTTCTTATTCAAGTTACTTACTGTCTATAACAGTAATTCTTTGCAGGGAGAAGTCAAGGAAATTGAATCTCTCTCTCTCAAAGCGTTTCTTTTCTTTAAACCTTACGGTTGTCAGGTGGACACCGTGTTAAGGCCTTTAAAAGGGAAGAAATGAACTTTGATAAGAAGTCCTAATATTTTTGAATTAGTTTTCTACTTCTGGAATTATGTCTCTGAAATTTTTAAAATTTTATCTATATTATTATTTTTGGATATAGCCATGTAAAGGTGGAGTAGTTAATTATTTCAAGTCAATTAGCCCCTTGACATGCCATATATCTAGAATACACTTTTCTTAGGACATATATCTAGTTTTTTTTATTTGTTCAAATGGATTTATTTATAATTTATGAATTCTATTATGGAAATTGTTTTCGTGATTCGAATCGCCAGCTTTCAGTCTGAGGACTAAATGGACGCATTCGAACATTTACTAAGACAGTTTTTCGTAATAAATTTCATATTTTTTTGAAAAGCTTTTTTTTGATTTCTTTTTGATTTATTGAATCTGTCTGGTACTCAAATGTTATTATTAAAGACAGCTTTCAAAAATCTTTTACTTACATGAAATGATTTGTGTTATATTTTTTTTTATTGAAGACATATTTTCTTCATCTTTAAGTAGTTATTCATTGGATAATTCCTTTCTTGCCTAAAGATGATATTTGTTTTGAGTTTGGAATTTTGTATGCATTTGATCAAAGGATAGGAAGATGCATATATTGGATATTCCTTAGATCTTGTGATTATTTATTTTATCTATTTTATGCATATAAATTATTTTTGAAATATATACACATATTTTAAGGGGGAGCAAATTAATTGTTTCAATTCCTTTATGCCCTTAATATGTGGTATAAGTAGTTCATCATGGGCATATTTTTTTTACCTAACATATCTTGTTGAGTTGTTCATGATATTTAGATTTGTATTTTATAAGAGAATATATGATTATTATTTTTTTCTCTCATTCGAGTTTCTAAAAGTTATCTTGCAAAAAATATATTTAATTATCCTTATAAATGATTCCTTTGAGCTTAAATTGATTTGGCATTTCTTATTGAGATTTTATCTCAAAGGTCATGATTATCTATACTTAGACTGATCATACTTTTGCGGGGGAGCATTCAAGTCGACTGAATTTCTCCTTCTCAAGTATTTTTTCTTCATTACCTTCATTTCTATCTACTGGATATTTATTTATCATGCTATGATAATTGAATTCAAATGCATGAACTTTGGTATAAATTTTGCATAGATTCTAGTATACTTATTTTGATCTCTTTTCGATGATTATACGCTTTATGAAATTGATTCATTAATTTGTATGGGCAAATTATGAATCATATTTTTTTGTGATCATTATTAAAAGTCTCATATTTTTGATTCTTTTATATATACTAGATCTGCAAATTTCTATTCCTCATGATTTATTTATGACCAATGATTGATTCCTACTATATTGATATTTTTTTTGGTCAAATGACATTCAAAACATATTTCATTTTTGGATTTCTAGTTGGCAAACTATGTATTGCTTGATTTCAGTGTTCTTTGTTATAGTTCAACCAACTATGTTGTGTTTTGACAAGTTTTTATTCTTTAGTTATGCATTTTATGTAATTTTCTAAACTTGTCGGTACTCTGTTCTCCTAATCCTTGATCATGAATATTTTTTTCCTTCCTGCTTTACTTATGCTTGAGTTCAGTTTCGCTCTCATTACGGGGGAGCTTATTTTTTGATCATGTCAAAGGGGGAGAAATAAGTTTAAGTTAGCACACAATTTTCTAATATTATGTGTTTATTAGTGATATATGCATCTATTGTATATGTATTAAACTTAAAGGATTTGCCATAATCAAAAAGGGGGAGATTGTTAGCCCAATGATTATATTATGTTTTTGAATATGGCTAATCAATTAAGTTTAACATAATGCCGTCACTAATATTCATGTAATCCCTATCATGTTGCTACTTATACTTAGCATTGTCCTAAATGTTCTATAACATATTGCTATATTTGTATCATAATGCATCATACTGCTTTGTTCTTCTAACATGTATTTGTAGACATGCTGTAAGCATGATCAAACATGATCAAACCAGGACATATGCAACAAAGACTTATTGATGGGCCAAAGACGGCATAATACAAGAAGATTTCTCTGAACCGCCCAATGACCTATCCGGGGCCTCGTATCGGGGGTTCCGCTGCCCGGTCAGCGGACAGGGGTAGAGGGGGCAGCGCCCCCCGTCAGGGGTTCGGGGGCGAAGCCCCGAAAGGTATTCAGATTTTCAGATCTGTTTATCTTTGGACGACTGCCGTCAAGGAAAAATGCGTCTTCTATGTCAGGAGAAAGACGTCATCAAAAGGGCTATTAGTTTTCATATTTATTCTGTAATTTTCCTTTTATTGAGTCTAGGAAAAATGTGAGATTGATCGGATCGGTACTGGCTTAGGTTATTCACAGTCCACAAACAAAAATAAGCCTACCTTCGTATCCCAAAAATCCACAATTCCAAAAAGTCCAAAACCTATGCAAATTTGGTTTATTCCTTAATGTTCTGAACCAGCAGAACTCTGACAGAACTCTGACCGAGTTCGGTCCGAGTTCTGCCCGAGTTCGGTCTGGGTTATTTGAAATACAGTTCCCACCAAATCTGTATGCAACGTTCGTATGCGAAATCCAAGCATCCGAACTCTGCCCGAACTCTGCCCGAGTTTGGTCTCCCAAAAATACTATAAATAGAGTTGAGATTACCATTCATTTCAACAATCCAATTTCATCTCTTCTCTTCTCTATCTAAAGTGTTCTGAGTTTTTACTTTCATATCTAAGCCTTTACGACTCTTAGCCAAGCCAGTACAGTTTCTGTTTAATCTAGAGTTTGGTGTTGAAGAGTTGTATCGGAGGTTGTATTCAGAAAACATTCTAGTTTTCCAATTGCCTTCTGGAGCCGGTCGTGCGCTCGTCACCAAGCACGGTATTGTGGAGTCGGTCGTGCGTTCGTCACCAAGCACGGTGTTGTGAAGTCGGTCGTGCACTTGTCACCAAGCACGGTGTTATAAGTGTTACAAGCGCTCAGTTAAAGCTTGTGTCATAGTGGATTAATATCGAGCAAGAGTACTCGAGACTGGATTAGTCCTCTCAGAGGAATACCAGTATACATCGCTGTGTCACTGAGTTTGAATTCTTGACTCTTACTTTACTGCATTTATTTACTGTCTCCTATTTACTGCCATAGTTATTACTTAAGTTTTTAATTGGTGATTATTTTCCGCTGCACACGCACACACTCTAGTGCGGCACACACTCTAACAAAAGAACCGCCATTTGACTGAGAAAAGTTCTGTGCTGCTCGCCACTCCCCGAGGCCAAGGACGGGGTCGAACCGTCATTCCAGGATTTGCAGTCCGATACATTTCCATTATGTTACCTAGCCAAACCCGCCACCTCATGTGCCAAAGTCAAACGGTTGTTCTTCCTTCCCCGCTCCCTCTTTTGCTACATATGCGGTGGCGGGCGGAGCGCTCTATATGACCGGCGGCGGGTTACCTGAGAAGAGGGACAACTTCGCTGCGCCCTTGACTTGCTCAATCTTCCTTTTCTGATTGAAAGTAGCAAGCCACTCAACTACTGGTACAGAGGCGACCGGAGGGTCTTCTATATGTATGTTCAGGCGAAGAACATGACGAAGCTAGCTCTTGTTCAAAAAACATCCTGCAACTATTGACTTTCTTTTATTTGATAGCCAATAACTTCTCAAAGCATACCCCCTTTATTATTATTATTAGTAGTAGGAAGGACCTCATTGTCATGGAAGCCCTTTCCTTATTCACCCCCCTCTAGAGGTGCTCAACGGTCCTACACTAGGTTCTTTTAAGTCAAAACAACTCTAGGTCGATTCCGGTCAATAATCTAGTCAAACTAGGTCAAGTGTTGACTTACAGTTAACTTTGGGTCAACTGGTCAACTCTGGTCAAACAGGGTCAATTCTAGTCTAATATAAAGTGTACTTCGTTATTTGTACGTCGAAACTTACATCACGCAAATCGAGATAAGAAGATTATCGGTAAGGTTGATAATCTTATTATAGTGATCCACATGTCCATCTTGTCAATTTTAGCGATGTGAGATCACTGGAATTGACTGAGCTCAGTTTCGTTGTACTAATCCCGAAATACGAACATTATAAGAATTAATTATTAATTAATTATAAAAAGGTTAAACTCAGAGAAATTATCAACAAACATTGTCGGGCGATGAAATAAACATCGCCAACGTGTCCAGAATGGTCAAATTAGCTAGGATAGCCTACCCAACGGTCCAATTTGGACACAAGGGCAAAAAGGTAATTTCGGGTCAAAACAGTGTTCGTGTCGGGCCGTTTTGCACCGAAAAACGTACAAGAAAATAAGTCTATAAAATATAACAAATTATATGTCCACGAGACCAGAATGACGATACGAACCCAACGGTACCTCCAGAATTGGATTCCGTTGACCCGATCTCAATTTAGCCCGTTGACCAGAACTTGGAATTCCGGTTTGCACGGAAATGCATGCCGGAGCCAAAGTTCTCAAAACTCAGCAAACTACCTGTCAACGAGTCCAGAATGATGATACGAACTCAATGGTGTCTCCGGAATTGGATTTCGATGAGCCGATCTCAAAATGACCCATTGACCCGAATATTGGTATCCGACTTGCACCAAAATGCGTGCCGGATCCAATGTCCACCAAAACCTACCAAATTATATGTCAACGAGTCCATAATGATGATACGAACTCAACGGTATATCCGGAATTGGATTTCGTTGAGCCGGCGTCAAAAAGTCCCGTTGACCCAGAATGTGGGACCCACTTTGCACCAAAAAATGTGCCAGGGCCCACGTTCTCCAAATCTAACAAATTTTATATGAAAACATGCCAGAACGACGCCACGAGTCTAATGGTGGTGTCAGAAATGAAATCCGGAGTCCCGTGTTCAAAAATGGAATTTTACAAGTTGGAAATTACGAATTCGGACGACCAACTTTGGCGTCGAATTCAACCAATCAAATAAGCTCACAATGAAACGAAACTAGAGGGGTAGTAAGAGGGTTATACCAGCTTCGCACAGGAACTGGTAGCACGCCAAAAGGAGCTGCGGTGGAGGTGATACAAGCTGACGAAGTTGGCCCCACGAAACTGTCCAAATTTAATACAATTTAAACGGTCAACTTGGTGGCCGGTTTTGATGTATCAAACGATAAAATTAACGGACGAAAATTGACAGAGATGAAGGTGGATATACCGAGATTGTGACGGAGCGAAGAAATCGCCGATCCAACGGTCAGATTTCTGAGAAAACATGCACGAAGTCGCTGCAACGGAACGCCAAAATGAACTCGATTCTGCACGCGTCACGACGGGACATCGTGCAAAATGCACGAATTGCCTCGACGGCGCTTCCCAGAGGACGGTGGCCGTCAAGGAAGGCTCGCCCATGGCGGGGGAACACGGCCAGGGGGCCCACGGCAGCCGTGCGACGGCACGGTGGCGCACGACGGCGGCCCGCACGCGTACGTGTTCGCCATGCAGCGGCTGTGAGGTGCTGCCACGCTGGTGGCACGGCTGTAGCAGCTGCGAACGGGCCGACCCGGCCTGCCACGACAAGGCGCGGTGGAGGGCGACGACACACGGCCATGCGCGCGATGGAGGTGGGCGTGGTGGTCGATTTTGATGGTAGTGGTGGCGGTTGTGTGGTAGCTAAGGAGGAGGAAGAAGGAGATGGAAGGGGAAGAAAGTACTGTCGTGGGCGGTGGCCGACGGCCAGGGGCTGGCCGAAGCCGCGGCCAAGTGGAGGAGGCTGGGGGAGGTCCAGCCAAGAAGGATGGAGAGAGGTCGGGTTGGAGTTGGGTTGCATGGTGGGAGTTTTGTTGCTGTAGGAGTTTTTGTGTGGGAATAATTAGGAAGAGAGAGAGAGAGAGATAAGAGTGAATAGTTGTGAGAGAGAGGAGAGAGAAAGAGTCCTCCCTAGAATTTAGGGCCGGCACACTTGCTATGGGGAGTTGTGGGGAAATGAATGGTGATGATTAATTGGGAGAGAAAATCTAATGGTCAGAAATTAATTTGCTAAATGGGTCATTCCAATAGGAATTAAAATCAATGGAAATTTCTATTAATACAGAAAAATAGGTAAAATAAGTACTTGATATTTTTGGGCAAGAAATATGAGGGTGTCCATGATGGAGAGTAACAAGGAGCTGGACTGGACTCGGTGGAGCCGGATTGGGTCAAAACTGGACATTGTGCAAAAATCGAATTAAAATTAGGTGTTGATGATCATGAGTGAATAAGTAGCACATGGGGATTCCAATAAATGGGACACAAGTGGCAGACGGGTAGTAGGCTCAATGTGGGCTATATCCATAGTTGGGGCTGACAGGTTTTGGTCGACAGAGGACCCACAAATCAAGTTGGAAAATGAATGTGACACCGTAGGGTGAAATAAAATCGGGTCACGTGTCGGAAAAGTTGTACGAAGCAAATGGAGCACAAGATGGCGTGTCTGAGTGGGACACGAAGGTCATGGGTGACGAGCGTCTCGAGTAGATCATCAATGAGATGTTGGTTTCAAGAAACTGACTGGTCTTGCGCTCCCAATTTAAAAGTCACGGTAACGTGCTAATAATGATCAAGGAAAAGAGTGGGAAAATTAATTAATGATCAAATGGTCTAATTCAACCAGAAGTTCTGCGAAGCAAAAAGAGCACAAGGGAACAAGTCTGAGTGGGACACTATATACCATCATGAAGGTAATCCTGTCCACTCCAAAACTCGTGAAGAAGATTTCCAGAGTTGAACATCCCTGACACTCCAAATATCAATGGCACGGAAAAGTACACTTAAGGAAAAATAACAGAATAAATTATTTATTGAAACTAAATCAATCAGAAAATAAAATAAAATAAAAAAATCAACCCGAAATTCAGGGTGCTCACAATCATTGACGTCATCGGCTTCATCTTCGAGATGAATTAACTTGTATAGGTCCGAGTCAGTGAAGAAGGCTTCAATCCTTCGGAAGGGATCGACATCAGCAAACTCCGTTCGGACGACGTCGTTGGTGGATACATACTTCATACATTGATGGAGAGCGGATGGTACCACCATGTACTCGTGTACCATGGGCGCCCTAACAGAATGTTGTAGTTAACGTCCGCATCCACAACATAATAAGTCACCTCGGTCTGGAGATCACTGATATGACATTCAGCCGAATCTTCTCCAACAACTCACTTTATTGGCATTGAAGCCACTGATTGTAGTGTGGGACGCCGTCAGACGATGCATCGGGATCCTAGTGTCTGGAAGAGTTTGGGGGATGATGCTGAGAGAAGACCCAGGGTCGATCATATCGATCCACCTTGATGGCACCGACATGCCCTGTGGAATACAGCGGTCTGTTGTCCTATTGTTCTTGAGCAGCATGTCCTGTTGAGTGAATGTGATATTGAGGATGATTTTGTCACGACCCATACCCTGTATAGGGGCCGAGAAGTGGGTACGTCCAGCCTACGCCGCAGTGTCGGCGGTAGTAAGCTTGTCCTAGGTTGCTAACTAATCTCAGCAGTGTATATAAAGTACTTGTCCAGATATCAGCTCCGAATAGAGGGACAAGTAGAGGATAGGATCTTCAATCACAGTCTAAACACGATAAGAAAACACAGAAGTTATACCTAAGGAATTTAAAGACACAACAACTAACTACTAAAATAATACACAATGTCTCAAACCAACTTAATACAAACTCAATAACTTAACTTTAATACAACAAGTCAAAACATGAAAGCTAAAGTAGTCTACTAGCTAATCTCCTGAATCACTCCTGAGAGTCGGAACCAAAGGTAGCTAATCCCTCGCCAGGTCTATGGTAAGTAGGGCATGTGTCCTTAGGATTATCATCTGTAATATTTTCAACAGGTCCAATCAGGACAGGAACGAGTACAAACTCTAGAAAAATCCAAGTAAATGACAAAGAACTATAAAGCAATTATAGACAGTTTTATTGATGAGCATGGCAATTTTATACAGGTAATGATGGCATAGGAAACAGTAGATACAAGAAAAGAAATGTAACTAAAAAAAGAGAAGAATCATGGCAATGAAGACTGTAATAAAAGCTAACTGAACTAGAATAACATGTGAGTCCAGACAGTACAATAAGTCTAATATAATCCCAGTGTGAGTCAGTCATTATAATCCGATACCAGATGATTTCCAGTACAAGACGAGTCCAACAGTGATCAATGAATCCAGGGTGAGTCCAACTATGATCTAACAGTGTTTTAAAATACCGAGGTCGACATGTAAACGGCTGTAGGTATCAGGCACATCTCTCACTGATCGGGCAAGAGATGGCTATGCTTCCGGTAGATTCCAGTGGGAGATTTCGGATTTGGGGTATGTCTACATGTCTTATTCAATATTTTCCGCCCAGCAAGTGAATCCAAAATCGACAAAAGAATCGAGATGAGTCTGGCCAATACATGATGATTTCAGAAATGATTCCGAAATGATACCAATGACTCCAGTAATAGAGGCCAGCAAGTAAGGTATGTGTCGATACATGAATCTAGAAATATCCATACGTGTTGATACAGAGAATAACATAGAACTAAACTGAACTGAAATACAGTAATCGACAAATAATGAGAGAACTATCAGAGAGAATGTACGCCTGATACTCTGAAAGAGTAGTGTAATATCAGATGTTGTACCAGGGTCACAATGTCCTAAAATAGAGCAATGCAGTATGACATGTCCAAAATGACGGTAAATGAATCTACAATGCAATCTATTGAATTCTAAGCAAATCTAGGTCAAGTCAAACTTGGTCAACTCTTCAGTCAAACTAAGTCAAATTAAGTCATACTAGGTCACAAGAAGTTAAACTAAGTCATACAAGGTCAAACAAGGCTAACAAGTCTAATCTAGGTTAAAGTCTAGGTCAATCTTAGACTAACTAAGGTTTGTGGTTAATCATAGATAGTCAATAAGGTAATTAGGTCAATGGTCAACTTTTAAGGCTAACTCAAACCAATCATAGGCTATCATGTTTAGGATACCTAAGATTCTATACCACAAAGCTAAGGCATAACCAATTATCCTACAAAGTATATCACACATAAATACATATATATAATACCAACCTTAATCCTATAATCAAGCGCTAATCCCATACTCCAACTCAAGTCATGACTCAACTCTAAGTATTTAACTTAACCCCATACATATCTTATCTACATAGGTCTTTCTACATAAATCCTAGTCACAAATACTCTATGGTTAACCTAAACCAACTAGTCAATAGTCTA
Source organism: Iris pallida (assembly GCA_029216955.1). Taxonomy (NCBI): domain Eukaryota; kingdom Viridiplantae; phylum Streptophyta; class Magnoliopsida; order Asparagales; family Iridaceae; genus Iris; species Iris pallida. The sequence goes on along the minus strand of JANAVB010025399.1, from coordinate 17,081,818 downwards.
GGGTTTAGTCAACTTAGTCAACTAGTCCTTCTAAGTCCATCTAAGTCAATTCTAGGTCAAGGTTGACCTATAGTTGACTTTGGTCAACAATGGTC
>JANAVB010025399.1:17058367-17070453 GCA_029216955.1 Iris pallida | reverse complement strand
GTGGAATCTTCCTGCTCAGGTAATGAGGACATGGCAGGAGTGGATTCACGGAGGATATTTGTGGTCAACAGTAGACATTTGTGGTCAACAGAGGACATTTGTGGTCAACAGAGAACATTTGTGGTCAATAGAGGACATTTGTGGACCTATTATCCTTGTCGTACTCCGGTGTGGGTACAGATAATAGGTTGAAAGGGAATCGACATACTCAGAGATAATGAGGACATGGCAAGTATGAAGGTTTTTTTTACGGAGCCTTCCCACTCAGAGGTAATGAGGACATGGCAGGAGTGGGCTCAATGAAGAGGGGGTACATAAAATGACTCAGAGGTAATGAGGACATGGAAGTTCTATGGGGGGTGATTTGTTTTTGGCGGAAGTGAAACGACTCAGAGGTAATGAGGACATGGCCGTTTTGGAAATTTGTGGATCTGTTACCCTTTTTGTGCACTGGGAGTGCGGGTAGTGGATCATGAGGGGATCTCTTCCAGGAAAAAGTTCAGAGGTATGATCATACATGAACTATCTGAAAGAGTGACCGGAATGTGAGTTCAGAGGCACCATCGGGTACATGACTCGATATTACAAAAGTGTGAGTTTAGTGGCACCAGAGAGTGCATGACTCGGGAATCTGGAGAATGGTGAGTGTGAGTTCAGCGGTACCAGCGGGTACGTGACTCAATGATCTAGAAAATTATGAGGGTGAGTTCAGTGGTACCAGCGGGTACGTGACTCGAAAATCTAGAGAATCATGAGGGTGAGTTCAGCGGTACCAGCGGGTACGTGACTCGAAAATCTGGAAAATTGTCGTCTAGACATAGTATTTCTTCAGGAACTTGCCGTTGACGGGCAACATGAGCAAGTCTCCGTTTTGCTTGGCGAGGTTGTAAGCACCGTTGGAGAATACGGCCTCGATGATAAATGGACCTTCCCATTTCGGCTGGAACTTGCCGGTGGTCTTGTGAGTCATGACCATCGGCCTCCGGACCGCCAGAACGAGATCGCCCACCTGGAATGTCCTGATTTTGACCTTTTGTTGAAGGCTCCAGAGATGCGTGCTTGGTATAGTTCGATCCTTTGCTGAGCAGGAGGCGCTTTTCATCTAAGGCCTCTAACTCTTGTAGTCGGCGTCGTAGTTGTCATCCGTCGTCAATTGATAAGTGAGGGCGACGCGGAGTGAGGGTATTTGAGTCTCTAATGGGAGAACTGCCTCACTCCCGTATACCAGGAAGAATGGTGTGTTCCCGGTAGCTGTTCGGACTGTAGTGCGGTATGCCCATAAATATTCACCGAGCCTCTCGTTCCAGTCGCGTTTATTGGAAGAGACAAACTTCTTGAGGAGTTTGATGATTGTTTTATTGAATGCCTCTGCCAACCCGTTCGCTGCTGGGTTGTATGGTGTCGAAGTAATATTCTGGTTGCGATATTTGTCACAGAACCGATAAAAAGCGTGGCTTGCAAACTGTGGACCATTATTGTGGATGATCCTCCGGGGCAGTCCAAAGCGATAGATGACGTGATGCTTGAGGAAGCTGATCACGTTTGAAGTCTTTACTTCTGCAAGCGGGACAGCTTCTACCCATTTGGAGAAATAATCCTTGATCGCAAGTATAAAGCGATGTCCACGGGAGGAATGTGGAGTAATCGGACCGATGATGTCCATTCCCCATGCTTCGAATGGCCAGGATGCCACGGTCGGATGTAGAAATTCGGATGGTTGGGGATGAAGTCTGTGTGGACATGGCAGGCTTTGTACCTTCTAGCATAGTATATCGCATCTGCTACCATCGTGGGCCAGTAGTAGCCCATTCGGCAAAGACGGTCTTGTAATTTAGGACCAGGCTGATGGGCCCCACAGACACCGTCATGAGCTTCTCGTACGGCTTCTTTGGCTTCTGCGTTCGACAGACACCGAAGCAATACTCCATCATAGGATCGGCGATACAGCATTTTCGTCTCTGTATCGTAGAATAATCTGAGAGAACGTCGTCTGATGGTGGTGGCTTCCTTCGGGTTCTCGGGCAGGATGTCGTAGACGACGAAGTCAATGAATGGTTGTCTCCAATCTAGGACATATCAATCGTCTGAGCGGAATAACTCGCCACGAATTGAACGTTGTTAGGGCAGACCAGTTCGTGGCCTACTACGTCTACCGATTGATGAGTATGATTTGGCACTGCTAGGGAAGCGGCCAGACCTGCTAAGGCATCGGCTTCGATATTTCGGAGTCTGGAACGTGTTCGATGAAGAACCCCTCGACGACGACGAGATGATGTCGATTGCTATTTGGTGATAGGAAATCATGCCTTCGTGGCAAACTTCGTATGAGCCCCAGATTTGATTGACGATTAACTGAGAATCGCCATATGCTTCAAGATATTCTACCCCCAGCTCTCTGATAAGTTGGAGGCAAATGACCAGAGCGTTGTACTCAGCCATTGTTAGAGCAGGGTTCCGTTAGGGAGTAAGCGCAGTTGATCACCAATCCGACAGGAAAAACCAGTACCACCCTAACTCCGACAACGATGTTGCCCTTAGGTCCAGTTCTAAAGTGCCGTCAAAGAACATTCGCCATATATCATCGTGAGAGGTTGCATGCGAGTCGGCGACCTCATCTGGGATTTTTTTATATATTCTGGACGACTCCGAGCACGGATGGGCTGCCAAAAAGTCTGTCAGGGCTTGACCTTTAACAGCCTTTTGTGGGACGAAGATCATATGATAAGGGACAGCAATATTGCCCATGTAGCAAGGCGAGAGCTGAGTGCCCCTGGTTTAGTCATGAGGACCCTGAGGGGGTTGACTCGTGAGATCATATGTATCATTTGTCCGGTGACATAGTGTCGTATTTTCTGGATGGCAAACACTAGGGCAAGACATTCCTTCTCCACAGCGGTGTATCGGTACTCTGGCCCAATCATCATTCGGCTGAGGTAATATATGGCTTGTTCATGGCCTGTATCGTTGTTTTGTGCTAGCAGAGCTCCGGGGGAGTGCTCATTGCTCGTACGTAGAGCAGGAATAGTTTTCGGCAACCGGGGCCACCAGGACTGGAGGGTTCGACAGATATTCTTTGATGCTGTCGAAGGCCCGCTGGCATTCGTCCCATACGAACGAGACACCTTTCTTCATGAGGTAGATGAATGGCCGACATCGCCCGGAGAGGTTAGAAATGAACCTCCTGATGTATGCTTGCCTCCCTTGAAGGCTTCTGAGTTCGCAGAGATTTCTCGGGGGACCCATCTCCATAATTGCCTTTGTCTTCTCAGGGTCTACATGGATACCCTTGGCGGTAATGATGAAACCCAAGAACTTCCCGCTGGATACGTCTAGGAAGGACTTCGTAGGGTTCATTTTCAAATTGTGCGCTCGCATCAGGTCGAATACCGTTCTCAGATCCTGCAGATGGTCTCCCTTACAGCGACTCTTGACGGCAATGTCATCATCATAGCACTCTACCGTCTTGCGTAAGTGGTCCCTGCAGATGATACTCATGGCTCTTTGATATGTGGCCAGTATTCTTTAAACCGAAAGGCATGACTGTGTAACAATACGTGCCAATCGGTGTTCGGAATGAGGTGTGCTTTTCGTCGTCAGAAGACATCTTGATTTGGTTGTACCCGAGAAGCCATCCATGAATGACATACGTTCAAAGCTACAGTATTGTCAATCATGATGTCCGTGATAGGGAGGGGGAATTCATCTTTGGGGTATGCTCGTTCAGATTGTGGAAGTCGATACAGATTCGAATCTTCCCATTTTTCTTGAGGACGGGTACTATGTTGGCGACCCAATCCGGATGTTGTTCCTCACGAATGAAGCCGCTGGCTATCAGTTTGTTGACTTCGATTTCGATCGCATCCATGACGCCTGGGCGAAGCGCGTGTTGTTGTGACTGGCTTTGCGTCTGGCCGAATGTTGAGCTTGTGAAGAGCAATATCGAGATTTAACCCCGGCATGTCTTCATAGCTCCATACGAACACATCAATGTATTCTTTGACAAGTTCCAGCAGTGATTCTCGCTCTTCGTCTGTTAGACTTTTACTAACGAAGATTGTTTTGGGGAAGATTCGCTGCCGAGGTCGACCTGGATAACCTCATCTTCAGTAGGGGTTCCCTCAGTTCGAACCGCTTTCCCATTGCGCATCCAACTGCTGGGCCCACGGCTCTAGCTCGAGGATTTCGGGGATGTCTTCGTCTTCTTCATAAGCGTCGGCAAATGCCATGTTGACTGACAAGACTTGTCTGAATACATCTTCGATGCTGGTATCAGAGTCGGAAGTTGGCGACCCGGTCGAATGTGAATGCCAGTAACATTCTTCATCTGAGCTTTCAGGGGTCGTCGAGGGTGTTACATACCCTAATCCACATCGAGTCTTGCTATAGTAGTCCCGTGGTTTGCCAGCCGGGACCAGAGGCTTCAAAGGTAATCGTCGTCCAGTACCGTAGTTCAAACCCGGCGTCGTTTCCAGATCATACCCCTGTTTCTGCATGAGATATTTAGATTGGGGGCTATAAAGGTACAGAGGCAGTCTTCCGGCATCCGATCCAAGGTCGACTTCTTCTATGGTGAAGGGATGCGGATCGTCCTTCGGCCGAAGATGATTGGATGGTCCCCTCCCTCGATTATGCGGTAAGCGTCTTCCGCTGGAGTAAGCTGGATGGTGTAGACATTTGTCACATGTGTGTGTAGGTGAGTGCCTATACCGTATTCTATAGCGTACATTGTACAAAGCTTATTAAGCTCGAGGTAGTTCAAAGATAGCCCTTTATTGATGAATTAAGATATTTTTTCTAGGGGGATTACATCATCTACGGAGGGAACATCAGTGTGGGCAGCCACATAGTTGGCTAGCTCCAATTCCTCTTCGGCTACCCCTTGTATAAATGAAGACTAAGAGGACGACCTGGAAAGCTTGATCGTCAGAGGTTCAGCTGATGGAGCAGAGTGTGGATTTGTTGGCAGACTAGCGACCCCCAGTTTGGTACTCGATGTGGGGCGAGGAGTGGCTGGTTCGCTAGAAGTGTCAGACCTTGCATCGGGGTGACGATCCTTCTTGGGAAGGCGTATCGTCAGTAGCTTGTCGGAGGAATTGAGCTTCTCCGTTTGGGGTTGACCGACTCTCGGCAGTCTGATTGTCAGTGGCCCCGTTGTGGATCTTGCACTTGGCCAGACCTTGGCAGTCGGATTATCATCTGCATTTCTTGTGCCGAGAGGCTGATTGCGTCCTTACGCAGAGTGGCGGTAAGGGGTGCAGACTTGCCAGGTTTGCGAGCTTGGAGGTGGATCGTCAGAGGCTCTTTTGATCTGTGGTTGTCTCGGTACTAGCTTCTACATCTCCTTAACCAAGATGCTTCTTCAATTTTTGTACAGGCAGGAGTCTGAGTAGTAAGATTCGACCCCTTTGAAGGGATCGATATCAGCAAATTCTGTCCTCACGAAGCCACGTTTGTCGACATATTTGAAGCACTGGTGTAGCGTGGAAGGCACTATCATATAATCGTGTATCTACGGGCCCCAAGAGGATGTTGTAAGAAGTGTCTACATCTATGACGTGCAGGTGACTTCGGATTGGAGGTCACCGATTTAACACTTCAGACGAATTTTCCCAATGGGTAGCTCCTGTCCGAATTGAAATCGCTGATGGCGGTGCTTGTAGGCGTCAGGCGATGCATTGGGATACGGAGATGATGTAGCAGACCCTTCGGGATAATGCTTATGGAAGAGCCAGGATCAATGTGCATCCGATCCACCTTTACGTCGCCGATGTATCCAGTGCAGTATAGTGGGTGATCGTACAGATTAGTTTTGATGAGCATGTCTTGCAGAGTGAAGACGATGTTAGGCATTGCTCTCGTGCAGGCGCTGTCTTGGAGATCTCCAGGCGAGTTTTCTCCGTGAGGTTGACTTGAGCCAGGTATGCGTCGGCGTTTTGGAGTGCATCGCTCAAAGCCGCACAAACATCCTTGGAGAGTCTCAGGAGCTCGTATAGTGACAACTTGGCCGATGTGTTGGCCAATTGTGCCAAGATGTCGAAGTTGTAGGGCTTCTCCAACCCTTGGGCTGTCTCTTTTCGGAGGGATTTGTCGAAGCGAGTCTCCCTCGGCCTAGGATTGTCGATCGTCGAAGGCTGAGCCGGTCCCGGAGCATCAGTTGTAGTGGGTTGATGATCTTCAACTGGATTATCAACCACAGGTTGGGATTGTGCCCCAGACCGCGTGACGACGGCTGTAGCTTCTTCGATGTATGCCGAGATCACGCGGCAGGACCTGATTTTTCTACTTTTTTCTTGCAGGTAGAAGACGATATGGGCCGAGTCACTTCCGATACTAAGTCTGGATAGATCCACATGACCTCCCTCGTGATGTGGTGAGGGGCACTAGACCAGCGGCCTGATCGCGGGGAGGGAGAAAGATTAGCGATCTCCATTATTGCCAAAGGGATGGGGACCACCCCGTCTTGAGTTTTCGTCGGAAGGAAGCTGTCGAATTGCACTGACACCATGTTGGCTGCCACGGTTACCTCTTCGAAATCGATAGCCAGAGCAATCGAATCGATGAGGTTTTGGATGTACCGTTTTAGCTGGTAGCAGTCGTGTGTAACATGGTGGACGTAGCGGTGATAATGGCAGTACTTTGGATTCTCCATCTCTGTCGGCCGTGGTTCCCGTCTTGGTGGAGGGAGCTGAATTCTGTCTCCTTCTATGAGCATGTCCAAGATAGGCTTGACGTGACCGTCTTCGAAGGAGTAAGTGATTTGGACCATTGTTTGTCTGCTGGCTTTGGCTCAGGTTTATGTACTTTATCGGCCACCATAGCCTGCTTTCCCCTGCTGTTCCGATTGTTGGAGGGGCTACCCCCATTATCGTTGTTGGGACGCTTGCCCTTGTTCTCTCCGTCCGAGATGTACAATCCCAGTTGGCGAGCCTTCTTCAATCTTTCTTCGGCGCTTGTGGCGCTGATGATAAACGTCTTCCAATCCTTGAATTGACTTTCGCCCATCCAGAGACTGATTTTGGAAGCATCCTCTTTTGGCAAATTTCAATCAAGGAGGAATCTGGATTTCCAGAGGGGAACTTCATGGCGGTTTAGCATAACCGCTCGATGTAGTTCCTTGTCAGCTCTTTCTCCCTTGGACGACGTCCATGAGGGTGGACATGGTGATGTCCTGTCCTACTTCGTAGAATCTCTCCAAGAACATGCGCTTGAAGCTGGCGAAGGAGTAGATGCAGTTGTCCGGCAGATTGCGATACCAGTCGAAGGCGACTCCTTCCAATGCCCCGATGAATAATCGTATGAGAATGGCATCGTCAAGGGGCAGATGGTCAATGGTGACCTCGAAGTAGATGATGTACCGACTCGCTGAGGTTTCCATCATACGGATTGATATTGAACGGCTTATATCTCGGTGGGAATGGAACATCCCTCCATGCAGCAGGGTATGGTTGCCGTATTCTGAGGTCTTGAGAGTTTTCTCGAGCGTGGAACATGGCTCGGAGCTCCTGGACCTCTCTTCTCGCTTCGCGTGCTTCGTCCACGGCGGTAGGGGCCGTTGTTTCCGGAGGATTGTTGCCCGGGTTCGGTGCCGCTGAGTTCGAGTCCGCATTAACCGCGGGACCCGTACTTGTTTGGCCAGGCGTCCCTCCTTGGAGATTTGGAAGGGTCGCTTTGATCTCGTCTACAAACTTGACCAAGGTATGTAGTATGGCCTCTAGAGTGTCGATGCGTTGGCGATCACTGGAACCACCTTGATTGCTGTCTGTCATGAATATCGTCTTCACATCAGGAGAGATAGACGGAGCGGTGGAGGAAGTGCCCTCTGAATCGTACCCCTGTAGTGAGAAGTCATCGGGGTATGTGGGTATATTCCCTTCTGACTCAGACTCGGAAGGAACAGTACCCCTAGTCTCCGAGTTCGTCTCGTCATGGGAGTTGTGGACGTCCTGGAGTCGAGGTTTGCTACATCCGATGGGAGAGTTGCCTCCCCCGGCTCATTTTCTTGGAACATCGGGTTGCTGTGGAGGCTCGGAGGGGTGCTACCCCAGCCCCAGCAACCCCCTGCGTTGTGGACGACGAATCTCCCACTGTAGCAGATTTCGTCTTAGAACGAGTACCTTGGAAAACTCCGGTGGTGGGCACCCGCTTAGACGACAGTCTTTTAGTCACAGTGGTTGAGATCTTCGTGCTGGGAACATTCGTCTTCCCCCTTCCATCAGGGGACTTTCCGAGCGGAGTTGCAGGAGACGACGGGGAGTGCCTCGTCTTCTGAAGATAGCTGTTACAGTCTTTGAAATACAGACTGTCGGTCTTCTCGTACCGTCGCGTTGTTGCAGCAGCAGTTGACAATGATTTGAGTGCAGTGACGTCCGTGGGAGGACTCTTTGCACCCCGATGCATCTTCTCTTTCCTTGTGATTGTGGAGGATGGCCTCACGAAAGTCAGATGGGTCTTGACCGACCATGTTTGCTCCCGGGATTTTGGAAGACTTTTGCGAACCTCTCTGTCCATCTGCCGTCGGGGGCTGGACTCGAGTGGTTCTGTACAACTTTCCATCCGAGGCCCGCATAGCAGTATGCGGAACGCTCGGATGGTCAGAGGTCAGATCAGCGGGCCGAACTCTCCAGGCTCGTGCTGCTTTAGACTTCTTCGCTCTAGTACGTAAGGACACATAGTAGGAAGAGTCTAAGTGATACTAGAGAGAGTCAGACATATCTTCTTGGGAGCACAAGAGATCAGGACCGTACGAGAGGCGGTCGAAGACAGAGCCGCGTGGATTAGGCGTCATGCGGCTGTCATCGTTGGTCTGTATGCGGCTGGCAGACGTAGCCGCATAGACTTTCTTCATGCGGTTGGGAGTCTCAACCGCATGAGTCTTCCTTACGCGGCTGGATGATCTGGTCGCATGGATTTTCTTCATGCGGCTGGTAGATCCACCCGCATGAGACTCCTGCTTGTGATTGGCAGACTTGGCCACAGGAGTGCTCGACTTCTTCTTGGGGTGCGTAGAGTCGCTCTTTGTCCCTGTAAGTCCAGCATTGTAGTGCTTTCCTTTGCCGGACTTGGGGACAGCAGAGTTCTCTACGGCTCGAAGTGGAGCCGTATGAGAGTCGCCTTCGTCGTCTTGGGTAGCGAAGAGTACCCCGTTCAAAGCTTGTGGGGGAGCAAATGATTTTTGCCTCCACTCGTAGCGAGCTTTCTTTGTACGGGTTCGCTTCTGGATCGGGCCAGCACTTCCTTCAGAGAGTCTTTTCAAATGCCTGTTGGTCGAAACGGACGACCATCTTCTGTTGCGTGGAGCCAAGCTTGGCTGCATCCGACTGCATCACCAACTCCTCAGCCGTGGAGAAGTTTGTCCCCAGCAGAGTTGCCATCGTGTTTGCCATGAAATATAAAAGGACAGAACAATTATCTGAGGACTGGACTTTTACTTCATGTTACAAACTCGCTTGTACAAAGAAAGCCTAGGGACGAAAGCCTAGGTAAAGCAGACTAATTACAATTGTTTATTTTAGATTCTGGGGGTGACGATAGAGGCTCGGGAAGGCGACGGCAGCCCTGCCTTACTCCTTGGACGATCGGTATGCAGCCTTGGCTCCAGAAGATTGTTCGGCATTGGAAGAAATGTTCCTTTGTACTCTTTCTGCTCTTCTCTCCAAGTAATCTGGTGCTCTCTCTGATCTCGAAAAGTGCTCTTGTGTATTCCTCTCTCTGTATGTGCGTCTCTCTCTATGTCAGTATATCTTTGCAAGGGAATGGCACCCTGCTATTTATATGAATGGAGTATGATCATTAGGGTTGCAAATGATTGCTTCTTGGAGATGGTGGCGTCCTGTGGATTGGTCAATCTTGACCATTCGTTTCGATTGTGATGAATCTGGCCCATTAAGTATAGATTACACTAAATCTCATCAGCAATTAATACTGATTGGAATAAATCTTCCTCATAATGATCTTCTGATGTCTGTAAATAAATTTGATTTATTCTCCTGCCACGTGTCCCGGATTATTGAGATTTGACCTAATCTCTGATTCCAATAAATCTGAGAGGTTGATCGGCTTAGGACACGTGTCCTAGGAGCCACTGGGGGGATCTGAACCGCATGAAGATTGAGCCACATATGATTTGGGCCGCATAAGGTTCGGGCCACGTGTCAGGGCTGCTTGGGTAGTGGCTCCCCCCTTCGAACCTTTGAACCGCATGGAGATGATCATTGCGAACCGCATAGGGATGCATCCGCGTGGGCCGCTTAGAAATGGTCCTTTTGAACCGCATGGGAAGGCCTTCACTTGAGCCGCAAGAGACTGTTTCGGCCTGAGCCATATGGAACGGCTTCATTCTGAACCGCATGGGAAGTCTTCGCTCGAGCCGCATATGATCGTCCACGTGGCAAGGCCACGTGGCATTTTATGGATCTCGGGGGATTTGTGTCAGAGATCTCTTTCTCTTCCCTAGGGGACTGTCATTATAACAGAGTCATAATTACTTCTTTTGTATCAGGGCTGTCACTTTTTCAGAGTTGTCAGCCGTCAAAGCAATTAATGCAGCATGGGTCGAAGGGGAGCACTGTTACGCCACGTGTCTTCTGAGCCGCATGAAATTTTCAGGCCGCATAGTCCCTGAGCTGCATAGTCTTTCTGTGCCGCATGAGCTGTCTGAGCCGCATGGGGTTCCCTGGCCGCATGGATCATTTTCTATGCTTCTACAGCGCCTAAAGGGATATGCGCCCAAAACAAAAACTTGGACGCATGACACACGAACAGTACGTGGGCACATAACATGCCACAGTTAAGAGGGCGCACAACATAGCAACATGTAGGCGCATATCACACCACAGTGTTGGCGCATGACTTCTGTGGACGCATAATGATGCTCAAGGAGTATGTTGCCTTAGGCGCAGTCGTCCAGGCATAAGAAAAGTCCGAGCATTGTAAATTAACGCTCGAGACTTTATTTTTGAAGCATGTCCTCATCCAGAATCAGATACTGGACTGCCAAGGACGTTGCCGCAGAAGGAGAGCCGCTCGGTACAGCCCCCTATCCTTCGCGGATCTCTTGGCGACCTTAGGTGACATGGTTCTCAAAGAAAGAAGATGAAGAGTTTCTAAAAAATTCTAAGAGAAGGGAATAATGAGCTCTCTCTCTCCTTCAGGGCCTATTTATTGGCACAGTCGCATACTATGCGCCCACTTAGCTTTATGCGCCTATGCGTCCATTGCGCAGTATGCGCCCACAATAGCCTATGTGCCCACGTGAAAAACCAGTCCCCTGCAAACTATGCGACTGCCACTTGCTGACATGGACAACGTATGAAGGATGGCCGCTTCAAATTCTACCTCGATGAATCTGTCAGTTCAGATTTCGAGGAAGATCTCAACAGTCGTATCTCTCTGACAGGCTGGCCAGACACTATGCACCCAAAGAGATAGTCGTGCTATGCGCCCGTTGTACCACGAGAAGATAATCCATGCATCTTTCAAAGTATTTCGAACTCGTTCAAATATCAAAAACTTTGAAGGGGGTCTTGTAGAAGCAGGAAAAATTTTCAGCAATGAAGCCCCTTGCACCCAAAGCCAATGAACCTCTATGCACCCATCCAGTGAAGCTCCATGCGCCCAGCCAGTGAAGCTCCATGCGCCCAAGACTAGATTCTCTGAAAGGAGGGCGCATAGCCTGAGACATGGCTATGCGCCCAAGCCTGACTCAGTCAAAGCCATGATCAAAACGTGCATCGAAGCATACGTCCACATCAGTCTCCACGAGAAATCGTGCATCGAATCATGTGGCAACGCCAACACCACGACCAACCCACGATCTCGTAGCCTGTATGCACCTACATCATACGCGCCCAAAGCAGGATTTTGCACCTGTATAAAAACTAGCGTGTTTTCTCATGTGGGCGCATAACATCTTTCCAGCTCAAGAACGACTAGAAAAGGGGTGCCTCATCCCTCTTCAAAACACAGAATGGAGAGCATTTTCAAGAGCCAAATTGCTACACTTCTTGCCAGTGAGCCAAGAGTTAGCAATTTTCTTAGGTTTTCTCCCACTTTTGTAATCGGAGTATCAACGGAGTAAAGGAGCAACT